>CAUYPK010120678.1:0-39899 GCA_963574355.1 Loris lydekkerianus
GAATATTTTATGAGGAGGACTCCCCAGGCAATTGAAGCAGTATCAAAAATACATTACTGGGACTTGATAAAACTAAAAAGTTTCTGTACAGCCAAGAACATAGTAAATAAAGCAAGCAGACAGCCCTCAGAATGGGAGAAGATGTTTGCAAATTATACCTCCAATAAAGGTTTAACAACCAGAATCCACAGAGAACTCAAATGTATTAGCAAGAAAAGAACAAGTGATCCCATCTCAGGGTGGGCAAAGGACTTGAGGAGAAAGTTCTCTAAAGAAGACAGATGCACGGCCTACAGACACATGAAAAAAAGCTCATCATCCTTAATCGTCAGAGAAATGCAAATCAAAACTACTTTGAGATATCACCTAACCCCAGTAAAAGTAGTCCACATAACAAAATCCCAAAACCAGAGATGTTGGTGTGGATGTGAAGAAAATGGCACACTTCTGCACTGCTGGTGGGAATGCACACTAATACGTTCCTTTTGGAAAGATGTTTGGAGAATACTTAGAGACCTAAAAATAGACCTGCCATTCGATCCTATAATTCCTTTAGTAGGTATATACCCAGAAGACCAAAAATCACAATATAACAAAGACATCTGTACCAAAATGTTTATCACAGCCCAATTCATAATCACTAAGTCATGGAAGAAACCCAAGTGCCCATCGACCCACTAATGGACTAGCAAATTGTGGTACATGTATACCATGGAATATTATGCAGCCTTCAAGAAAGATGGAGACTTTACCTCTTTCATGTTTACATGGATGGAGCTGGAACATATTCTTCTTAGCAAAGTATCTCAAGAATGGAAGAAAAAGTATCCAATGTACTCAGCTATACTATGAAGCTAATTTATAGCTTTCATATGAAGGCTATAACCCAACTATAGCACAAGAATATGGGGAAAGGGCCAAGGGAGGGGAAGGGAGGGGGGAGGTTAGGGTGGAGGGAGGGCAATGGGTGAGGCCACACCTACGGTGCATCTTAGAGTGGGTTCAGGCGAAACCTACTAAATGCAGAATACAAATAAAATGCCATGAAGGCTGCGTTGAACAGTTTGATGAGAATATTTCAGATTGTATATGAAACCAGCACATTGTACCACTTGACTGCACTAATGTACACAGCTATGATTTAACAATAAAATAAAATAAAATAAAACAAAATTCTGCAGAGACGCTTGGCAGTTAGGGCCACTTGTCTGCCTTTTTTTGAAGTTTATAAAATATCTGCTGCATTTTCAGGTTTCATGAGGGAATTGAGAAATAAAATATTGAAATATTTGATGCTCTTAAAGAAAACAACCAAACCTTTTCAGATGGGAAATGATCGTGATTAGAAACTATCTTCTCATTCAATGAATAGACATGTTATTGTTGCTATATGGTCACCGTGTTGCTACTTGAATTTCTCAGACATACTCAGCTAAGAAGTATATTCAAGGAGGAGCGTATTGTTCTTTTCCTCATCTGACTGTCAAATGAGTTCAAGAGGACTGTACAATATCTTCTGTTACTTCAAATATAACTATTCTGATAATAGTGATTATTGATGCTCTGCAAATTTCTGTTCAAGAGTTGGGGATCCTTAGGAAATTAAATGTCTAGGATTTCTAAAGGGTAGAATTGTGTCTAGGCTGTCTAGATCTGGTCATTGAGAGATTAATCTCTTAAGTCATAAAAATAAGACACAAAAGGAAAAGAAGAACTAGAAGAGGTGGAAAGAAATATTACAGGAGACATATTCTTACTCATGTTTGAGACTGACCTGAAGGACTCTGGTATGTAGATTATCCATGTTCATATCTTTACTCATTCCTGTCAGGGAAAAAAAAGGGAGAAAATCAGAATTCCCACCAGTCTAGGAACATTGTGAAAGTGTCAGCTATGAAATATTTTGGGTAAAAGGGATTCTGGGGGAGGAAAAAAACTGTGAAAGGTCTGGGAGCCACAGAAATATTTGGTAATTGGATGGCATTGTCTGGGGATTCAAAAATATATCTAAAAAAAGACTGGCTCTTTAAAAGGACTGATTTCTGACCAATGTTTAAAATATATGTTTCTCACAAACAAACTCAGGAAATACTTCTAACAGTCATTGATTAATAACTCTTGAGCCATATCAGAGTTGATGTATTACCAGTTTTAATGCCAAGTTTACTTAATTTAACCATCATTTGACCAGAAGGCCATGGGATTCTAGTTTGGGATTCTGTAATATCCTCACATGAGAAATACATTAAACGGGGTCAAAGTAAAATCTCCCTCAAAGGTTATGTGGGATTCTTAATTTCTCTTGACCTTTCTGGAAGTGAACAAAAACTGCCTTATTCACTACTTTTTGAAAATTTTACTGAAGTCTGTAACTTTGTGAGCTATATAAATCTCTCATTTCTTTGAGAAGCCCTCAGGACAGAAGCTACGAATATATCTGAAACAGACATTGATCCTCAAATAATATAGAGATAAAATTGGTAATCAAGTATTTACATCTTAATTTGGGTTTAAAATACATCCCCTCAAAAATGCTTCTTTCTAAAAGCAAAGCATAGATTCTCTTGACTGTGTGAGAAAGAAAATAGAAACCACTAACTAAAAAAGAACGAAAAAAAATTGAAGCTGGTAATTGAGACAGCCCCAAGCTTCATAGTCCAACTCTGCTCACTCCTCTCTCCTCTTCTGCCAAAGTTTTCAGGGAATAATGGAGTTAGGAGAAACTATGAGAAGTCCAAAACCATTCACGTAATTACATGTTAAACCCTCCTTGGCAGCAGGAGTTATGTTTCTTTCACGGAGTTAGTCTATCAGGTGAAGTTCCGGAAGGCATAGAAAGGAGTGCAAACATTTTAATGAGACAAGATGAGATGGGTTGATGTAATCTGTTACACAAGAGATTATTTACTATCAATATTGATCACTGATAGAAATTCAGTAAATTCTATACAGGTATAATTCTATACAGGTAAAGTCTTCAAACTTTATCCAGGGGTTCATAATTGTCTTACTGACTTCATGACCACGAGGTGGCACTGTTGTTTCAGGAGTCAGTGCAGGAAAGGCCATTAACCTGTAAAAGTTACACAGGAAGCACTATTGTTTGTATTTGTTATAAACGTGGTTTATAGTTTAAATGTGAACGTCTGATTTACCTACGTCTGAAATCAATTTAATGCTGATTGTCAATATTATTACAAATAGTCCTGATGGTAACTGTCCTCTATGTACAGTTTACGCACAGGATGAGACAGATGACTGCTAGCAGAAGAGCACTTGTAGTGACACTTGCCACCAAACCAATGTCTAGCATTTATCAACTGCTTATTATGTGACAGCCTTCGTGCTTTGTACTTTCAGTACATTATTTCATTTAATACATCTGTCAACCAAATTCGCTGACGATTACACTTTGTAGCAGAGTTATGGCAGAACTGGAATTCAAACCCTGACTGTTGCTGCTGCCCTTTGACAGATGTGTTCTCTGATCACACAGCAAGCTGGTGCTTGGTGCTAGAACTCCACCAAACTCTGCCTTGCATTTTTAGTCTGGTTCACTACATCAAAATACACAGGGTTCCATTTAAATTTGTGTTTTGGATAAGACTTTTACCATAAGTCTTGTGCAAAACTGTGAGTTTTAGATAAATAAGAAATACTGTTTTGTGTGTAAGTATGTTCCAAACATTGCATGGGACATAACTATACTAAAAAAAAAATTCCTTGAATATCTACAATTCAAATTTAACTAGGAGTCATATATTTTTATTTGCTAAATCTGGCAATGCTACTATTACCCCAAATACCTGTAATTTGGGACAGTTCAAGAAAAATTCAGTTTATTGCCTCCCTATCTCAGACTCTCTCTCTTCTCTGCCTTTCCTCCTCCATTCTTGCTTTTTGTTATTTAAATAACAACTTTTTTGTTATTGAAAGATCCTCCTGTAATCTGTGCCCTTTGTCTTTTTGCTTCTTTCCTCTTTCCAGACTTGTTCCATCTGGTATCATGTTTGGCTCCTTTTCATTCTTTTTTTTTCTACCACGTCTCTTGTCAATCTGTAAACATGCCTAGACATTTCTACCTTGAAAACCCCAAGCGTCCTCTGCATCCTATTCAGTTATCCTTCTTGAAAAAGTAACCTTTATTTTAGTATCACTCATTCACTCTTCAACCCATTGTGAAGAATAAATTCCAGAGGGCGAGTTTAGACCTTGAAATTTTAAGGTCCTTAATTTTAAAAACTCCTAAATAATCTCAATTATATTAAGTATCCTAAAGTATCACTTTCCCTCTTACTTGGGACTTCCTTGAATATGGATATTCCATGGAGATGTATCAAAAACATTCTGATTTAAACATTTTTAAAGCAACCCATAAAGAATGACTCCAAATAATAAGAATAAGGCTGGGTGTAGTGGCTCATACCTGTAAATCCAACACTTGAAAAGGCAGGAGGATTTCTTGAGCCTAGGAGTTCAAGACCAGGCTGGAGAACAAAAGCAGACCCATTTCTACAGAAAAATTTTTAAAAATTAAAAAAATTAAGTGGATATGGTAATGTGGGCCTGTAGTCCTAGCTATTAGAAAGGCTGAGGTGAGAGGATCACTTGAGTCCAGGGATTAAAATTTACAGTGAACTAGGATTATGCCATTGAACTCCAGTCTGGGTGACAGAGTGAGACCCTGTCTCTAAAAAACAAACAAACAGACAGACAAAAAAACTCAACTCAAAACTATTGAACACTGAACTATTACACAAATTATCTTAGCAAATAATGACAGAAATTTGTGAGTACTAACAAAGAACATTTATCTGTGTCTCTCTCATATGCCAAGCATTGTCCTTGGTACTCTACTTTATCTAAATACTTCCCTCCAAGACCTTGAAAAAGTGGCATTGAAAATCAGCTTTGCTTGCTAATGTGTTGCTTGGTTGTCTGCCTCCACAGTACGATACTTCAAACATTTTTTGTTTGCCGCACTCCTTTTGAAATGAATAAAAGCTAATATTCCTTAAGGGTTGGTTTATCTGTCCTAATAAATATGTACTTTTTACTATGAGTAATATAGTGAATATGGCACAAAATGTCATCATAATGTATGTAGTAAACTTCAAAACTACTGTAAATTCCAGTTGTGTCACTAATTAATAGGGAGAATGAAAACTCCAGGACTATTCCCTATATGCTACGTCTTGAAGTGAAAGAAATGCTTTATGGAATGCCTAAAAAGTCACCTAAATTTTTGAATTTTCAACAAACTAAAAATGGTTTAGGAATTTATCTGCAGCTTCCAATATATGACAAATTCGTAATTATTCACTACCCCTTTTCCTATTACAGGACTGTGACTCCACTGTCTGAGTTATGCTTAGTCACTCATTTTGACTACGTGAGACAAATAAGTGTGAGCCCTGAGAATATCTGAATATTAGTATGTGTTATTTTGGAACAAGGCATTAGTGGTAGCCCATATTTGAATTATGTTGTCAGCTGTGGAATGTAAACCAGCAAGTAAAAATCAGCCCCAAACAAAAATGTATTCCATGGTTTTAAGGTCCCAAGAAAGTCTAAGCACGAATGCTCTAATGGAAAGACAGAAAAATAGGCATCGTTAAGTGTTGTGGAAGTGAACATATGAGTCTCCAGTGTGACACTCATAGGATGAGTTAGTTAATTAAAGTTCTGAGGTCATGTAGAATGTTGACCCACAGCCTCACTGGAGCTTGGGAAAAATATCCACCAAAAAAATGACATCATTAGTAATGATTCTTTGACACTTGAACCTTAATGATTCTACTTCTAAGGAAATAATTAAAATTCTAGATACAGATTTTATGTCCAAAGATATTTGTCTCAGTGTTTTCTGCAAAAATTAAAAAAAAAAAGAAAAAGGAAGCAAACCAAGTATCTATTCCTTGGGAAATGAGGGTGCAAACTGTGGTACATCTTCGTGAAGGAATATTGTATTGTCTTTAAAAAATGATGTTCTCTGAGAATTTTTGGTGATATGGCAAAGGGTTATGACATAAAGTTCAGTGAAATCAAAAGTTATGTGTGTTTTGATCCCTTAACTATGTAAAGAAAAATAATTCATAGAAAAAAAAACTATAACAAATTATACCCAAATTTAAACCAACAGTGTGATTATGGAACATATCCTTTTTCTTTTTTTAACAACTTTCTACACTTTCCCAAACCTTCCCTTTCATAATAGTAATTTGATTATTTAATATTCAGAAAAATGAAGAAAATACTGGGAAAAGTAAATAGCTTTTGAATTCTTATCAAAGTCCAAATGTTCTGCCCTTAGCTCTATTGATCCTTGACACAAAGAATATAATACAAAGAAAAAAAAGAATACAATAAAAAGAAAAAAGAATACAATACAAAGAAAAAAGAATACAATACAAAGAAAAAAGAACACAATACAAAGAAAAAAAGAATACAATACAAAGCCATGAGGCTTGAAAGTGAAAATAATGGATGATTGGGAACTTGAGTTTTAATTCTTTACATTTTAAATCATACACATGGGAGCAGTTTGCTTATTTTTCGGCTTTGTACACATAGTCATATTTCTGTGTGCAGAAATATGTGATAATCATCTTCTGATAAAAATATTCCTTGCTGCAATTAAGCAAGAGCCCTAAAAGTAATCAAAAGTCTTGTACCTTAGAATAGTGCCTAAAAAGCCCAGCAAACATCTCTCAGAAATGTTATAAAAACGATTTCAACATTGACTGAGTCCTTTTAATTAGGGGTAACTTCTAGGCATTATTTTGATTCAAAGAGATCTAATGAGGCTAACAGTGTAAGATTCAGGCTAATTTTGAAACTGTCCCCTAAATTTCAACAGTACCCTGCAACAGGGGAAATTTTTGAACTGATTCTGATGAAACAATATAGGCTGTATGGAGTATTTTAATCACTCTTCTTCTGAATAACCCAACAGTTCCAAATGGTCTATTTTTTTTTTCTCTGCTATTATCCCTTCCAGGTGGCGACACTGTATCTGGAAGGAGAGTCTAAAGAAATTCAAGGAGGTATTGTACTGAAAACTTACATGACTGCCTTAGACATAATATGTTTGCTTTTGGTAATTAGATTGATATGTGTTGGTAAGATATGTGTTTTTTTGCTTTTTGGACAAAATGCAAAAAAAATTCTATTTGACTTTTCTCAAATAATTCTTACTAAATGAATTTCAATTTGAAGCATATGGACTAGTAGATATGTCTTTTTTCCCTAAATTAATAGTTGAAGAAAGGCTTATATAGCATGCTTAATAAATTTGGGGGCAATGCTATGGACTGAATCATGTCCACCTTCAAATTCAAATGCTGAAGCTCTAACCCTCAAGTGATGGAATCAGGAGATTGAGGCTTTGGGAGATAACCAGGTTTAGACGAGGTCATGATGGTGGAGTCATCGTAATGGGATTGGTATCCTTAGGAGAAGAGATACCAGAGAGCTTGCCTTCTCTTTCTCTCTGCCATATGAGGGCACCTGTGAGCCACTAAGAGAGCTCTCTCCAGGGAGCTGAGTCAAGTGGCATTTTGATCTGGGACTTCCCAGCCTGCAGAACTGTGAGAAATTGAGAAATAAGCCACGTGGTCTGTGGTGCTTTGTTATACATCCTGAGATGACTAACACAGGTAGCAGCATTTGGAGGAATAGTGAACATGTTGAAGTGAAAAGCACAGTTGTCAGTAATAGCAGAATCAGATTACTGTATATACTCGAGTATAAGCCAAGTTTTTTCGGCACAAAATTTGTGCCGAGTTCGGGTTTTTCGGCACAAATTTTGTGCCGGAAAAAGCTCGGCTTATACTTGAGTATATACGGTAAGTAAGATTTTGACACAATGAATTAATTGACAAGATTTGAGGTATCAGATAAGGTTGAAAATAAAATGTTATGTTTATACTTTTATTAAAAAACCTTCTCCATAAAAATGTATGCAGAATAGGGCAGCGCCTGTGTCTCAGTTGGTAGGGTGCCAGCCGCATATACTGAGGGTGGTGGGTTCCAACCTGGCCAGGCCAAACAGCAACAAAAAATAGCCAGGTGTTGTGGGGGTGCCTGTAGTCCCAGCTACTTGGGAGGCTGAGGCAAGAGAATCACCTAAGTCCAGAAGTTGGAGGTGGCTGTGAGCTGTGACGCAACAGCACTCTACTGAGGGCAATGAAGTGAGAGTCTGTCTCAAAAAAAAAAAAAAAAAAAGTATGCAGAATACATCACTTAATAGAGATAAATTTGAAAAAGTTAAAAATTTAATTGCATGGTACTACTTATACTTTTTAAGTTAGAACACAGTTAACTATTTTTTTTTCATTTTAGATGATTTGTTTTTTAATTTTTTTATTAAATCATAAACACATAGATAATGTATACATTATTGCATTTATGGGGTACAATGTGCTGATTTCACATAGAATTAGGAATGTTTACAATCACACTGGTTAATAGATACTTCATCTAATATACTTCATCTCATTTACTTAATTATTGTGTTAAGACATTTATACTCTATGCTAATAGATCCAACATGTATCCTTGCATTATGCACCATAGGTGTGATCCCACCATTCACCCTCGCTCGATCTGACCTCCCCCAGCTAAGTATTTTGTTAAATTTTGGTATCATCTTCTAAAAGGAAAATTGGCAAGCTGTAGCAAGGTAATCCTAATGTTGGAATGTTTGAAAGCCATATTGTATGATGGAAAGCTTACATTTTGCAGCCAGATTTGGGTGACGTGGATTCAATTCATACTCTCCGCCTGAAACAAATTAAAATAACCTGACACAAGGTGTAAATCAATGGTGCCAAGGTTTTGGGCATCATACAACCAAAGACAATGATCATGGAGAGATGGAAGATAAACAAAATAAGCTTAATGATTGTCTACTAGAAAGTTTTCAGGCCATGGTACAACAGAGTGTGGGGTGGAGGAGAAGCTGGGAGGAAACCAATCATCTTCCTAAAGTGCAGGGAAGGACCTAGGGGTCTAGAGAATCTAAACCAGCTAGATTCCACATGGCAGAGTACCAGAGAGAAGAGAGACACATGGAGGCAGCTCCAGAGATCTGCACATGAAGAAGGTAAGTAAGGACCAGCTCTCAAGTGGGAGGGGTAAGTAGAAGGAACAATCCTAGGAACTTGCAGTTTCCATGTTGCCAACACTATTTATGTTTTCACTAGCCAGAGCAAAGAATCTCACAATCCACAGATAACTAAATAGCAAGATGGGAGATGTAAATCAACCCTATCAATAATGACATTAAATGTAAATGGTGTCTGTAAATCAGAGATTGTCACATTTGATTTATAAAGCAAGACCCAGCATGTACAACCTACAAAACACTTGCTTTAAAAATAAAGACACAGATAGTTTAAAAGCAAAAAGATGAAAAATGTCTCAGATAGTGAATTAAAAACATAAGAATACATAAAATGGCACAATCATAGTCTTCCAATAGACAGCCGCATATTTCCTTTAGCGTGAGGGATACTTTTCCTGGAAACAGGGCTGCTAAAGCAAGTTATAGACACACAGTCATGCCGTTCTTAGGGAGGGGAATGTCCAGCTCTATGATGGCTAATCCCTTTTTTGGCATCTTCAAATCTCAAGGCTTGATGTGTCCCCAATCACTGATTATTTTACTTACTGTTTACCAGTTGTTCGTCGGAAATGCGAGAGGGCTTTTACTCATCCTCAATGAAATGCTATGGTTACTGCTTCCTCTCGTACCTTCCTTTCTCCTGTTTATTTTCCTTCCTTCTCCTCCCTTTTCTCCTTATCAGTCTTCTTTTTTTCTTTACCATTTCTTTGAAAATGTCTTACATCATTATAAAATGTGCATTTGAGCATATAAGTGATTTTTTTCTAGGATTTTTTTTTTTTTTTAACTTCATTAGATCTGTCTCCCTTGGGCTCCTGCAAGGGGTTGAAATAGATCACAGAATATCAAATAATGGCAGAAAGAGAAAAAAAAAAAACATAATAAAGAAACATATTGGAAAGTTCTGCTTAATCCAAAGAAAGCAAAGTAAGGCACCTTAGTATCCCTTGCTGAGAACATGCAGTTTTGTTCACTCTGCTGTACTGGGGACCTGGCATGGAAATGACAGTCACACTGTTCAGGATGGTAATTGACTGATATGTGTGCACCCACATTTGAAAGTAACAGTATTTCTGAAGAAGAAATACTGCACAATAGAAAGTTGGCAATTTGGCGGGTGGGAGGGGTACGAAATTAATGAGGCCTGAAACTGCAAGCCTCATTATATGCCACGTGTCATTGGGATGAGGACTTTTATGTGTCACGAGGATTAGGACAGAGACTAAGGAGTAGACAATCTTAAATAGCAGATTTGACTCAATAATTGGAAAAAATGTTCTAATGATTATGATGTCTGAACATTGCAATGGGTTATTATTCTAAGCCTGTTAATTTCAGTCATTAGAAGAATTAAACAGAGGTTATATCCAGGACTGTGCTAACCTGTGTGAAACAGAGTAAATTAGAAAATGATAGGCATCTGATGGACGTAATAAAAGTTGCTTTCTCTCTGTGTGTGTCTCCCAGGCCGGTTATGTGGCTTTTAGAGTAGAACCTGGCCTTGGTTTCAGCCTTCACGTCCTTCCTCAGGGGGAGACTTTTGCAGCATCCTCTTATTAGAAATGCGGTAGATCAACTTTCTTAAGTAGGTATGAATTTAGAATGGATTCCCCCCAATGTTTGCAGTTGTATTTCCAGATGTAACCTGGATATAAATCAGTGCTTTAGGTGTCCCAGTCTTTACACAGACCACATCCAAAGAATTGTCATGCCGAGATCAGAAGTATTGTGAGAACAATTTCAACCTTGTGTCTCTTGAAAACTATTAAGTGAGATCCAATTTATAAGCTGCACAATGTTTCTCAAAGGACTCCTCGCTCAGGCCTGATCTTTTTCCTTCATACTTCATAACTTTTACCTGCCACCCTTAAATTCTCTCTAAAGCCCAAATTCATGAGGTTTTCTGTATCTCTTTTTCTCCTCACTTTCTACTGCATTTCCCATCTAAGTTTTCTGTTCTCCATTCTCCAAATTCTATAATATTAGAAAAAATAACTGCATTGGAAAAAGAACTTTTCTTAGATTGTGAGAGAATTGAGAGAAGTTGAACAAGGTAAAATCTATTATTTTCCTCCCAGTATCTCTAATTCTCCTTCTCTTTCCACCTATTTTTCTAATTCTGTAACAGCACGACCTGGAATCCAGGATGAGATAGCCTAATGATATTTTGATGATTTCAGGAGTAGAAATATTTATAAGTTAATATTTATTGAGTGAATCCTATGTCTACAATTCCTTCTACTAGATCCTAAAAAAAAGAAGCAAAGCAAATTATGTGAATAATCCCTGCTCAAAAGGAATTTACAATCTCCTGAGTCAGACTGGATAAAAATCACATGAAATAGATTTAAAGGAAGAAAACCAATAAACAGTGAAAAGGATTGCAGCTCCACACCCGTGAATAAACTGAGAGTTGATTACATATCAGGAGCAGAACTATGGAGAGACAAGGGAAAGTTTCATGAAAAAGGTAAATATTGAGTAAATTAAATGTTTACTCAAGATATGAAGAACAAGTAAAGCAACGACCATACAGCTAAGGAAATTAGTATAGCTAGACTCAAGAGTTGAAGTGACGTGCGGAGAGTGTGAATATACTCCCTGATGGAACAGCCTAGCCAGGCTGAAGCTTTTCATCTCAATGGGAATGCAACTCTTCTTTCTCTGACCCCCCATTTCACTTACTGTATAATTTGATTGTTATTTATCCCATTCTGCCTTGTGTTAGCTAGTTACACTTTTTTCAATTTTCTTTATGAAATGGTAACTCTTAGAATATAAAGACAGTATTTCTCATTTCTCCTACTGCCTTTTATAGCACTTCACAGAGACTCTAGCACATTATGCTTGTTCAGTAAAAACTTGCTGGCTGGGTACAGTGGCTCCCACCTGTAGTCCTAGCACTCTGGGAGGCTGAGTAAGGTGGATTGCTTGTGCTCTTGGAGTCTGAGACCAGGCTGAGTAAGAGTGGGACCCTGTCTCTACTAAAAATAGAAAAATTAGCTGTGCAGTGAGGCAGTTGCCTGTAGTCCCGTCTACTCAGGAGACTGAGGCAAGAGGATCACTTTGAGCCCAGGAGTTTGAGGTTGCTGTGAACTATGATGATTATACAACACTGTACCCAAGGTGTCCAAGTGAGACTCTGTCTCAAAAAATAAAAAATAAAAAATCTTGTTGAATTAAATAGAATTGATAGGTAACTAGACAGAGAAGGGGTCAGGGAACAGAGAAAGGCTATGTTCCTTCTCATTAAACTTGATTTTGGAGATCACTGAAGCTCAAACATGTCAGTCATGTGATCAAATGAGGTTTAGGAAGAATTCTTCTGGTGGTCCATGTATGGAGTAGAAAATAGTAAGTTCATCTTTTTATTTGTATAGTTATTGAAATATCCTATATAGATAGTGTGTAGTGCTGAATTTTAAACTATTTGTCATCACTGAAAGTTTTGAGTAACATATTTAGCCTTCTGGGAATCTTGTATCTGAACAAATTTCTTCATAAATTTTTTTTGGATTTTTGGTGTTGCTGGTTATTTGATTACACTCTGGAGTGAACTTTTGGGAAGTTTTAGATGATATGTGTGCACCTGGAATGGGAAAAAAAAATCTGGAGTTAGACTTTCAGATTTAAGCTTATAAAAGATTTTGGGAAAGATTTATTCAATTTTTGGGGAGTTTTTTGATTGAGAGACTTCAGAACTATTTTAATGAAGTAATTTCTTCTACTTCGTGGTCTTAAAATGTTTAAAACAGTTGCTGGCACTTATGTGATTTGGTACATCTATGCACACTCATCTTTAGTTCTGAAAATCCTGTTCAGATGAATTCTTCATTACTAGAATTTAGCGTAAATTTTAAAATGATTGAAATTACATGAAAGTTCTTGATTGGTGGTTTCAGTCAAGTTTTCAATTATTTTTCTCATTTTTCTACCATAGATTTGAATTTCTGACCCAGGTATGTTTAGAAAAAATATCTTTAGTCTTTATTTTGATTATAAAAAGTAATACATAATCAGTGTATGTACACCTCTGATTTCTTTATACACACATATACACACTAAATGGAACATATACAACAAAGGTAAAGATTGCTTAAGCAACAGAATATCTATTTCTATCAGGAGTTGATTTACATTTGTCTGGTGAGTCCACCTCTCATACCAAGCAGTAGGGTTAAAATGCTACAACTTAGTCTCTAAATGGGGTTCTCTCTGTGGGCCCAAACCTGAACTATTGAATAGTTTGGAAACTTGATACAATGTAAAACAATTGGAAAAATGCAGATTCTATTCTGTAGATATAAATAAAGGCCCTCTCTATTTTCACTGGATTTAAAAAGAACAGCAATTTAGCACAGATACAAAGCCAGAGACGTCATCTTTGGAAGATGATTTAAAACAATGGGTAAAAGTAAAACAAGAGGCCTTAGAAAAAGCCATGGGATTCAAGTACTTTGTAATTCTAAAGGCTTCCAGAAATCAGATTTCTAGTCTCTGGACAAACGGGCATTAAAAAGGGCTGCAGCAAACTATATACATAGTAATCTTTTTCTTGGCTTCACAACTTCAGTTAGCATATTGGCTTTTTGGTTTGTTTCCAATGGCATAGTTCATAAATGTAGTCTTTCTCTGCTTGGGGCTGAGAGAAACAATCATAAAATAAAAATTATTGACAATCTGTTCTGTTATAAAATGTAATGCCCCTTCTTAAAAAGAGGGCGCCCACCTCTAAAAGTTATGTGAAAAGAGGGCAGCACCCCAAAAAAGGGACAGTTAAAACAATAGTTTGAGCTGTATGTTATTCGTCAATAAATTTAGTTACCATAGCCTAAGCGTGTGAATTATATGACTTAGAAAAATAGAAAAAACTGAATGAACAGTTTCAGAGACAGGGAAGATCTCTAGCTACAAATATTTGTTCATTGTGATATACCTTTTCGTAGCTGATGAGATGAAATTTCAGTTTGTTTATGAGACTGCCCCGTTCTTTCCCAGACGGGGCAGTGGCTATCTGAATGTTTCTGAATGAATGAAAACCTCATCTGCCAAGGAATAAAAAAATAATAAGGACCTTTAACAATGCTGTCATGTCTCAGAATTTCATAGAACTGGCAGTCGTCTGATATGTTGAAAATATATAGCTACCAAAGAAGTAAGGCCGGATTCTCTGAATACATTCTGCACGACAGACTCCTCTGGCAGTTTTATGATTTTGCATAGCTTGCAGGGAGAGACTGGGCAAGCGGGAGGCTTCCTGGTTCATTAGCATAGCCCAGCCCACTTCCAACACACGCCCAGAACTACCTCATTAACCGTTGGGATTGCAGCCAAAAACATAAGACTACAGTGAATATAAGGGGAATTACTGGCAAGAGAGCTGTAGACCAACTTAACACTCAGCCCATTACTTTTCCAAGATCAGAGAAAAAACTACACTAACAGCAACTGCTTCTTATTCAGATAAGGATTTAAGGTTTTAATCTATAGTTTTTATCTGGAGCAATTAGCTGCATCATAATAAGACATATAGTCCAGCTGCACGTATTCGAGTGCTTCTGTTAATCTCTCTGCCTTTCTCTCCCTCTTTTACTTATTTTCTGGGTAGCTTTGACATTGTAAACCACAGACGAGTTGGAGCCTGGCATTGAAAGGAGGTGTTCAACAACATTTTTTTTTTTTCTTGTTTAAAGAAGTTCACTTCTACGAGAGGAAATCTGGAAAATGACAGGAGCAAAAAGGAGAAAGAAAAGCGTGCTCTGGAGCAAGATGCACACCCCCCATTGTGAAGACATCAAACAGTGGTGTAGAAGGCGGCTGCCTATTTTGGAATGGGCACCACATTACAATCTGAAAGAAAACTTGCTTCCAGACACTGTGTCTGGGATAATGTTGGCAGTTCAACAGGTGACCCAAGGTAATGTATTGCATTTGTTTTTCCTGTATTATGCAGAATAGATGTCACTTTGCTTTCTTGGAAAAGTACTGTCACCTGGGATCCACAATGTAGCTAAAGAAATGGATATTAACTTTGGGGAAATAACCTACTGGATATCTGTGTACAAGAGTTTTTCTAATTGTCTCCTCCCCTGCCCACGTTTTGATAGCTATTAGGCGTTGAACTGATTTTTGAAGGTTTTTTACATATTTGTGATGTTATAATTCATACTGTTGTAGAGTAAAAGATCAGTAATTGTGGGAAAATGAGTTTTTGCAATGTGATCTTACTGATAAAGTTTCCTACTTTCACTGAATCAAGCTATAAAATATCTCCTGGCTTGAACACAATCATTTCTGAACCTAATTAGCAGCACACAATTACCTGTTGTAGCCTTGAGAGTTGCTATAAAGAGGAATAAAAGCTTTCTGTACATAAAGACGGCTCTTGGCCAAGAACATAATTTGCAAGGAGAATCCTGTATGTCCTTAGAGCTTACATTTTACTGTGTATGTTGATTTACTTTTGTATCACATTACTTAAGAAATGTAAATTAGTGAGATGTCTGATTTTAACTTTCCCAAAGCAGATTCTAAATGCTATTCTGGATTTAGGTAGGTGTTCCTATTGCTGGCAGCTAGTGTGTTTTCCTTAAAGGTATATTCATTACAGGGTTGGTCTAATTCAAATAATAATACTTCTACCTGTAGCAAGGAAAAGAATTAATTTCTTAGCCTTGAGAATCTGGAGCCGTTTTCTTGGCAAAGACACTGTATGTTTATATTTCTTTGCAATCTCACTGCCTCTCTGGCTTTAACTATTATTCATACTGTTAAATTATAAGCACTCTCTTAATTAAATTATTCTGTAGCTGGAACAAAATGGTTTGTGTGTTTGTGTTTTTAGTATGATTAGGAACATCTGCCCTGGTGGCTTTACTTTAAGATACATAATACTATCATATTTTATGGGATTCCATTTCACCAAATAGTCTGGCATTACATTTTTAATGACCATTTGCCAACAGCAAAGCATAGTAATCTTTCAGAAAAATGCAAAGTAAATAGCAGGTTAGGGCATTTTTATCCTTGCTTTTACTTAAGTTTGAATTCAAATTGTAATACTACCATACACTTTGAAAACGTAGGTGATGAACTCATAGGGGCTTTTCATCACATGGTTTCAACATATGTTATATGTTTATGTTGTTCTCATTTAATGTAAAATGAATGAGAATTATGTTTATAGCAATTTTTTCTTTTACCTTTGGAAAATGTCTGGTTAATAATAAAATTTGGGGGCATGACAGTTACCTATGGGACATCATTAGTGATATTGTTTATATGTCTTTGATAGTTAATTGTATGTCTTTTATTTGGACATTGATTTTGAGAAGTTCCTTTATGGGTCATGTACTTCATTGGTTATAAAGAAACACACTGGCTGCCCCTCTCTCCTCCACTGGGGACTGGTAAGAAGCACAAAGCTTACTCCCCCCCTTATGTGTTAGGAAGCAAAGGACCTGACTGGTGATTCTCTTGGAAGGCTACCAATGAACGGATAAGATTGTGCTGCTAGGAGGAACTTAAAAGGTTTTTGCTGGTATATGAAAAGGCTAGTTTTTTAAAGTTCTTACTCTTTTAAAAACAGTTCTCTCCTACTTTTTCATGCTCATCTACCTTGGAGAGCATATCATAAGCTATCACTTGTTGTAAGGGGCACCGTGCTAAACGTCTTACATAATCATCTCCTCCTACCCCCACGCAGTCCTGAGAGACAGCAGTCTCCTCTCCGTTTCCCACGTGAGAAAATGGAGGCTTGGAAGAGAAAGGAATTTTCCGGGGACCTCCGACCTGATAAGTGGTAGAGTCAGGACTTGACTCCAAAGCCAACACTCTTAACATTTTCACTTTATACTCCACACTGCCAAAATAACCAGACTTCTCATAACACCAATGTTATTAGTAATAGAAGACATTTCTTTGGAAAGGTACAAATACCCTTCCCTTCAAATTTCTTTTGCATTCGGGTTTCATCCCTGCAGGTTTTAGACTCAAGGGCAAAGTGACAAGAAAAATAACTAGAGTAGGATGTAGAGCTGGGAAGGCGTTTCGATATCATCACATCGTATTTGTGTGAATATGATAGTGGCAAAAAGTATTAGCTCCATTCCTTTGGGGACATTAGAAGAGAGAAGGAGTTATTTTTGTTCATGTATCATAACACAAACAAAAGTAACACTTACCTTTGTTAATTCCCCTGATTTTTCAAGCAGCTTTTCACTTACTCAACACAATTGAATTAGATGAAATTACCAAATTCAATGTTTTTTTGACCTACATTGATCAAATGTTGACATATATTGGTCCAAAAACATGAAAAGTTTCTATCATTAAATCTAGTAGATGTTTTTCATTCTTCTCTCTTAAAAATACATTTAAAATTAAGAAGAATGATGGAAACTAACATTTGAGTGTTTTCTATATGTCAGATATCAAAAAGCCATTTACATTACTTTATTAACGATTACCTCGTCATTAAATAAAGAAGCTTTTCTGTTATCAGTGTACCTGATTCCTCTATAGAACTTCCTATATTGATTATACTCTTTCTAAAACTCTTTGTTTTCTTGGTTTTGAGTACCACTTCTTTTTTTTTTTTTTCTCCTGCTGCTGTCTGCTTTTTCTTATGTTCCTCTGTAGATTCTACCTCCAACTCTACCCCTTAAACATTAGTGTCCTGGAGACTCAAGCCCTAGCCTTCTTTTCTAAAACAAGGAAAGGTGATTTCATCCACACAAAATACTTTAACTGCTGTTCTTGTACTAATGAAAATTTCTTCCAAAGCTGAGATATGTGCCCTTAACTATGCAAACCTAGCATGTTCTAACAACACTTCAAATGCAATATTCAGTCTTTTAAAACAAATGGAATGAAACCACCATCCTAACCAGAATTATAATAGTGATCAAAAACAATAACAATAATTTTTAGGCATACACATAAGTGCTATTGTAAGGGCACTTGACATATATACAAAGAGAATAAATAATGAGTGGAGAGAGTGAGCTTTGAAGCCCTGTGATCTGGCTCTCACTGTTACGCTAGACTACCTCCCGTTGCAAGGCCTGTAGTCATTCTCAACTTTGCTCTCTCTTTTTGTGACCCTGCCTACTGGCATATAGTCAGCCACCGGGCTCTTTTGTTTCCATACCCTAAATATCTTTCCAACCAAGTAGTCTCACTTCATGGCCCCTGCTGCTGCCCTAATTCTCTGTCTGAACAATTACAGTCATCATCTTGTGAGTCTCCATTCTCTTCTTTGCCTGTAGCTATAGGCTATGTTCCACACTTCAGCCAGAATTATCATAAAAATCTGAACCTATTACTTCTCTGTTCAGAATTCTTTAATGACCTTCTATTTCCTCTAAAATACAAACCTAATTCTTCAGCATATCCTGTTAGAACATTAATAATCTGGGCCTCTTGACACAAAGCTCTACTCAAAGAGATCTCTTCTCTGAGAATCCTTCCCAATCTCCTGGGAAGGCTTATGTTTTCTCTTCTCTCACTCCCTTTGTACTTTTCACATATCTCTCTGATAGGCTTTAACACATTGTATTATAATATTTTGGTACAACTCTTTTCACACTGGTCTGTTAACCCTGGAAACAAAGACAATGACTTAATCTTTATATTCCTAATGCCTTATATAATGGTTGACACTTACATGTTTGTTGGAAGAATAAAAATGTTCTAGAGTCTGGTGATGGTTCTACTAGGAAGGAAATTGAATTTAAATTCATCCCTATGTTTCATAAATAAATGCAATAAAGATATCGAGAGCAAAAATTACATTAAAAACATGGGTTGGGAGGCACCTGTGGCTCAAAGGAGTAGGGCATCTGCCCTATATTCTGGAGGTGGTGGGTTCAAACCTGGCCCCGGCCAAAAACTGCAAAAACCAACCAACCAAACAAACAAACAAAAAACCATGGGTTATTGATTTCTTCTAATTTCCTTTATTTTCTTGAAGTCACAAAATTGCAGCCTTCCAGATAAATCTGGTAGAAGATATGTTTCCTTTGTCCTAAACAATTTTAATTTTTTCTTTAGCCAATGTTAGCAACTATGAATAGTTCATATAAAAATCCAGGTGCCTGGCTTCTCTTGAAAAAGCTGGGGAGTCATTGCCATCCAGGGCTCAAATTCCAATGTGGCAACAATCTGCTGGCCCTTGATAGAGGCCATCCTATTGCATTTTGCCACATCCCCACCACTCACAGATTTACTGTCGTCCTTTTCACTGGTATTCCCGTTACCTACCTACTCCTGTGGGTGGCTACATTTGTTTCCCGGGCCAAGACACTTTCTACCATGTTGTGTTACAGTGCTTTGGATTTATCTTTTGATTTAAAAACAAAAACAAACGAACAAAAATCCTTTATTGAGAGATTATACAACATTAACTTCTTAGCCTAGATCCACAGAACCTTCATGTCTGTGAATCTGGACTAATATATTCCAATATATTTCATTTCTATATAATTCCTGCACTGTCTGCTACTTATTTTAAAAAAGATTTCTTCAAAGAAGTCCATAGGCTTTAATCACACTACTGCCAAAAGGATGATTGCCTCTTTTCAAACTAAATAAATGTAAGTATAGATGCATTCATTTCAAGGTAAGAGGATAAAAAAACTTTAGTTCATACCACCATATTTAGATACTTCTTAGAAGCTATTTGTATTTTTTAAAGTATTTTAAAAATTTGGGAGGTCTCACATTGGGTAAGAGCCTTTATAGTTGACCCCAGTGTTCTTTAACTGGTATCTTGAAGTCCCCTAATACCAAATGTATTTTGTAGGTGAGCAAACATTTGTAGAGAATGTCATTGACTTAAAACATGTCACCAACATGTTTGGCAAGATAAATAGTACAAGACTCTGCTCTCTAGAGTACTTAGTTCATATTCTAGCCTGGCTTACCACTTGGGGGAAATAGTTATTTTGTTTCTAACATGAAAAGTCAAGCACTGAGACAGGGTAGAGACCTGAAATGCGTGACTTGCCATGTAAGAACCCAGTCCAGGGAGGAGAAATATGAGAATGTTTTGCCTTGCATTCCAAGGGATCACCTAGAATTTTTTTCCCCAAACCATGAAAATTTTAAGCTACCATAGGGTTGCCTGATGTTCAACCACAGTGTTTTGGGCTGCAGACAAAAGATGGATGTTCCTTATAATTATGCAGAATGTGTGGCATTAGTGGCACTCCTGAGGGCAGCTTAGTGACATGTGGAACAATAAGTGGAAGTTCCTGAAGCATACTGCATTGCAAAGATTAAAGGCCTGTTTGGGAATTTTTCTCTGCATGGTCTTAGCCTTGGAGACACAGAGTCTTAGCATTAGCTATGTATCTTCGACCCACCTTCTTAATCACTCTATCTTCCGGTTGGTAATTTCTCTCTTTTCCAGGAACAATGGCAGCTAAATATTCCTAAATCAGTCTAAAGTATACTTTCCTTGACCTCCCTAAAAATATACAGAGGAGCCCTGGCTCTTCCTGGGCTTTCCCTTCTTTTCCATTTCCCCTCATTCCATTTGCTCACTATAGCTCCAGGCTTTATTTGGCACTACTGATTCCCCTTTTATTTGTCTTTGTGTAAAAGAATGATGATTCAGATATTCAACTATGTCTGCGCTTAGCATAATGCTCCCGATAACAGTTACAGCCTTCCACATGGAAGAGCCATGACCTTCTTTTTAGGGTGTTGAAAACTTGGCAAGGTTTGCAATAAAATACATTGACAGTGAGTATGAAGATGAGGTGTGTGGTCCACTGAGTAATAGGGCTCTGTTTTCACCGGTATAATCCCTTTCTGCTTCTTTTAGTAACTATACCTCAGAGTTTGTTGTTGCTGTTTGTGTTTTGGTTTGTTTGTTGTTTTTAAGGAAACAGCCCCTTTTCCATTTTTAGTACATGTGGTTTAGTGAGGTTGTATTCCTGGCAGTAGGGATGGTGTTCAGGCTGGTCAGTGGACTGAGTTCCCCTATATAGAGTTCTCAAAGTTGTGTGTGTGGGGGTCCATTGGAACCACCTATGGCTTAAAAGAACACTGGCACCTGAGTCTCATCTCTGGTGATTGAATGGGATTCTCTGGAAGTTGTGCCCAGGCATTGAGTCACTGTCTTTTTTTCTGCAACAGCGTTGAGAGCAGGACCTAGATGCAGTTATTGGTCCCTGTGAAGTCTTCTGGTCCAAGACCTGATACTCAGCACAGTTCCACACACCTGGCCATATTCCGGACTGATTTAGCAATCAGATCTTTTCTCTAGACACAATAGTATGGGTTCACTACACAGGAGGTCAGTCATTTATTATTTTAAAGTGGTAATGGCAATATAAACGACTCAGGTGGTCAGTCTGGTCTCAGCACGTGTGTGGAACCTTTCAGGAAATAGCTTCCTTTGCATGTGGACTGATGAAACTAGGGATTATGGGGCTCCATAGCTTCCCAGGACCTCCATAGCCTAAAAATGAAGCCACCTAGCATAGGGCATAGTGGAGAGAACTCCACTATGTGCTGATGACAGTTGCAACACCCTGACTTTTCTTTGTATTTGCAAACACATTTTTCTTTGCTAATGTGGGTTTAAGTTGGGGTTCTTATCATAACCTTAAGGACATTTGAATGCTTTACAGTTTGAATGCATCACACCAGTTGTTTTTAATCTTACAAAACCCAGCAAGATAGATATTAGTGTACTTTATATTTTCATGAGATGAGGAGCTTGAAGCTTGGATCGTTTGGTGAGTTGACCCCAATTCTAGAATGGCTAGGATGGATTCAAACCTCAATGTACCAGGCTCCATTCCTCACCCCTTTGTGCCTTCTGTTTTCCCATTTGCTTCTAGTGTGGCAGACACAACCTGGGACTGGGGCTGACTCTGAGCCTCCCTTCACATCAGCCTGCCAGGCCACATCTTCCCATGCTGACCTGCCATCTGCCTTTATAAAATAAAACCCCTGGTGTCCCATCTGCTCTGCTGCGGGGAAGCTGTAGCATGAGTCTTGCTCTTTCCCTTGTGGTTCTCTCGCTGCCCCCTACTAGGTGGGGTCGCTTACACTGAGAGGGGCAGGGGAGGCATGCTTTGGTACTGGCCTGAGCATCAACAGACAAGAGATTTTTCCTGTGTGGCAGAGGTAGCACAGAATAAAATACTCAAATGAGATGTCACTGAAGGTTAGGGGGCAACATAAGTGAAAAAACAAGAGAACTGTGAATCTGTAACCACACTGTCCTCTTGGCTTGGTTTGATCCCTCTGATCTCAGCTGTCTTCTCCTGTAACAAGATAGATGCCACCTCTTGCCCTAACCACCCCAGCCCAGAGCACCACTGCAGACATTTACCCTCTCCCATTCTCAGTCCAAGAGAGGAGGGCTTGCTTGCTCAGGCTCCCATAATCTTTCTCTTATGGAAATATCTGCCTGGTGCACCCACAGCCATGCGCTTCAGCAGCACAACTTCATTTCATCTTAATGCCATTTCCCTAAATAAAAAACCACAGTGGACTTTTCTGTTTTCCATTCTTCATGTTGGACAATCTTTTTTTCTCTCTATCCATTTGTTTTTCCTGAGCTAATCCATTTTCATGTCTTTAATTGCCATTTATTTATGGATTAATTATAGAAATATGTGTATTGCCAGCCCAATTTTCTCTTTTGGGCTCTAGATATAAGTATCCAGCTGCCTATTGGAAACCATCTTAATGTCTCCAGGGACAATTTTTTTTTTTTTTTTTTTTTGACCCCAGCAGGGACAAATTTTGAAACTGAGCACGTCATTTTTGCTAACAAAACCAGTCCTGATCCTCTATTCTTGATTATAATGCAAGGCACCCCCAACCCCCATATACTCAGTTGTCCATGCAAGAACCCTGGGAGGGATGTTGCTTTCACTTTCCCCTAACAGCCATATTCAATTAAACAAGTTCTTTAAATTCTCTTACTGTCTCTCAAACACATCTGATGCTCATTGTCCCTTTGTTAACATCTTTGGTAATAGTAGATAATATGTACAGCTAACATTTGCTAAATATTTAAAATGTGCCATAAATTGTGCTAACATTCATTGTGTATCATGTCAATTAACCTTTATAACAAACTGTAAATGATAATGGATGTTCATGATAAAATAAAAATAATAAAAAATAAGGATTTGATACTGTTTTGTCTGTTTTGCAGATGAAGGAAAGTTGATTAATTTGCCAAGGTAATGCAGTTTGTATGAGGCAGAAGGAGTGTTTAAATGCAGGTCTCTGACTCCGAAGCTCATGTTTTCACCTTATGAAGAGCTGCCGGAATGCCTTCCATGCCAGTTACAATGTCTTCTCATGGGCATTGTTGTCCTTCTATTATCTATCTCAAAATTCAGAGAATACATTTTGGGTTAGATAGCGGAGATCCTTGTTCTTAAAATTCCTTTAGCCACACCACTGCAAATAGCTTTTTACCTGTGATTTCACCATATGCGGCACCCTTGCCTATGAGCATCTTTTTATTGTCTTATTTCTGGCCAATTTCTCTCACTAGCTCCCTCTTAGAACTCCCAAGTGTTTCCCTGGCACTGAAACTATAGGTGTGTACTATTGGCTTGCATTACATTGGAAGCTGACATTTCAATATTGGAAGACTTAATTTTAAAATTGTCCTTCCTTCATTTCAATATAATGATCTAAGACACAGGCAAGGGCCCGTATTCCCAAATGGCAAGCACAGGCTGAAGTGAACTTGTTCCTGCACCTCTTATGTGGGCATGAACTTTCTAATTTGCCATATTCTTCAATACTCCCTATTCTCTCCTTCCTTCCTTATCTCCTTCCTTATCTCCTTCCTTCCTTCCTTCCTTCCTTCCTTCGTTCCTTCCTTCCTTCCTTTTTTTAACATCAGTACTGCTTAACTCCTGTTATTCATTCTGCTCAGATCCAGAGCAAGTGTCAAACCCAGCTTAAGACAACTTGACTGTCCAGACTCATTAAAACATTCAGAGGTTGGAGTTGAAACACATTCTCTCAGTAAAGTATGACAAGAATAGAAAAAAAAAAAACCTTCAATGTTTAATACTAATATGAAACCAATATATAAACAATTGCATGTCCACAGGAATGATAAAACACAAATATAGTTTAACAAGGGGAAGGGAAGAGGGGGAAGAAGAGGGAGAGCGGGGAAACCCACAGGAGGGAGGACAATTGACGGGATCTCACCTTATGTACCCAATGTGAGGGTGTTCAGCATGGAGTGAAGGGCTCAACTACAACTTGAACTTTGCCTTGGAAGTGAGAACAATGCAACCTAAAAACTTGTACCCTCATATTAATTTAAAATAAAAAAGAAAACATCCAGAGGAACAAGGTGTATAATATAAAGGTAAACAATACTTAGAAGGTAGTTACAGCTATAAATAGCTGACTTTCCTCTCATTACATGAGGTTAGACTTCGGAAAATGTTTTTCAAGGCCCTTCAATATCTGGATCTCATTTACCCTTCCAGCCACATCTCTCACATTGCCTTCAGCCTTGGGACACTTGCATGTTTTGTGTCCTCTAAACTGTATAATCTCCTCCCTTGTCCCATTCACCAGATTGTATCTGGCCATTTTCATGACTGGGAAGTTTAGCTCATGTTAGAGGCTTCTGTGGTTCCTAAGAAAATACCCATGCCCAATTGCCACCCTAGACCAATTAAAGCAGAATCTCTGGGGAATTTAGGGGAAATAATTTTATATTCTGGACCTCAGCTTACTCAACTACTGAAAATATGAAGTAAGGTGAGTAGCCAGGGTTGAGAAGTACAGGCTTTTTCTTGACACACCTATTTTGTTTCTCTATGTATTTGTTTCCTTACCTAATTCTATAGCATTTGCTTTTGATTTATATTTGATATATTTATTTGTCTTCTAAACTATAAGTTCCTTTAGGACAGGAATAATTCACAGTCTAGGGTGACCAACAACCTTGATTGAGTTCCAGGGAACCCTTTCGGCTCCCAGCCACAGTATCTGGTATATAGCAGACACTCCAATGTTTGTTGGCAGCAAACAAGCATAATTGAGGTAGATAGAGGGAGCTTACCTGTGGCCACTCTCTTTTTGGTGGCTGTCCCCATGGAAACTTGCAGTCTCTTACTATTTCTAATATTTAAATTCCTACATGTATTGATTATGAAGCTTCTAGGTTATGGTAATTATTTTCATGCTTATGAAATCTCACCCAGATAACAAGTTACAGGATGAAAGCATGATATAATTTGCCTTGACTTCTCTAATGATTAGTATTACTGACTTTTGATTAATAATATTTTTCAGTTAACCAAGAGAATGTATGTCTATAGGAATTCATTTTCGCACAATTGTAGTTCTTGAATACATGTTAATTTACCCTGGGAGACCCACTTGAACTATCACTTAACCATGGGCCCACTGACAGCTGATTATACTGTGGTTTGCTAATGACAATCCTGAGACCACCACAAACCAGATACCAGAGGGCAATGCCATTCATCATGACCTATGTATAATTTGGTTTGATTTTTTTATATGTAATTCTTGGAAGTGCCTACTGCAACCTAATTATTTTGTTTTTAGGAATACTAATCTGTCTTGCTAGGATTCTTTATCCACTTCTATTAAAAAATATTTGAAAGAATACAGGCTTTTGCTCTTGGAAAGAGACAGAAAAGTATAAGACAACAATCCAACTCACAAGAGGCTTATATTATTTTTTCTTTCCTCAGAAATGTGTGTGAAAGTATATGAGAATATGATCTTGTTATTTCAACCTTGAAGATAGCATTCTGGTGTGGGTATGTAAGGGTGGGAACATTTTCTTAATGAAAGTTTGTGGAGTATTGGTTTCAGCCACTTACTGCCTTGAGTAGGTTGTATAACCCAGGGAGCTGCCAAAGAACTTTTGTGTTTATATTTAGGACCATGAAGACTAGTGCAATGTCATTTACATAGAATAACATAAAAGGAATATTTAGTGGTAAGAATTGGATCAATAAAGAGAAAAAAGTGACAGTCTTAAAAACTAGTAAGATTTGATTAGTTACACACGTACGGTATTACATGAAGTGATATTTTAAGAAACCAAGTCCGTCTAGTCATTCCTTCCCCAGAAGATATCCAGGGTAACTGGGTCCACAGGTAACGTTTAGAGAAGGGCAATTAGTCCCAATTAGTATCAAGTTGGTGTGCAAAGACTAGCTCTATTAAAGCTGAAATGGAACAAAACAGTTTGGACCTGAGCTTTCTTGTTTCTTCTGTAGCTAAGGTTTGGATCTGTTTGTGGAAAAAGAAAGAGAAACATATCAGTTTTTACCTGAAGCCTGGGCCTGGTATTTTTATCATGCAAGTAGCCTGGATTAAGAAGTAGTAGAAGAGAAAAACAAAACCACACATTTGGATAAGGCCTTCTTCTGGGAAACGTATCCCCTTCAGAGTGTTCAACTTTGACCCTGCCCGTTAGCAGTACTACCTTTGGTCTGGTGAAGTGGAAGGTCATGGAGCAAAGAGGTCTAAGAACTTCTCCATAGCTTGAGTCATGGTTGTGGCACTGTACATGGAGAGAAGTGGATGGCTTCAAGACACTGCAGAAGGCAGGACTAAGGTCAGGTTCAGGGATGTACAAACTCAGACGTATAAAGTTAGCATGTGAATGACAACCAGTGGGACTGGGACACAATGTGAAATTGGGGAGTAAAGTATCAGAAGCTTATGCAAAGTGTACGAGGAACTCAGGGTTAGAATCTGGGTCTAGCGTTCTGGTAGACAGAAGTCTGAGGTACAGTCGAGGGAACCAGCAATGTCAGTAGCTCTCAGAGTCTTTTCTAATATGAGTAGGACTCAAATTTTAATGAGTCAGCCTGAACCCATGGAAAATGGTAAGAAAGTACACCTGGCTGGCAATACACGTAAAGGCAAAAGAAACCAGCCAGCATGTGCTGGTGGTCCCCATCCTCACATTAGAAGATCAGATTGGCCTCTCGGCCTTCCTGTGGATTATTATAGAGCCACTGATAGAGTTATTTGGCAATTTTCTTCCTTCTCAGTATGGAGGGTCAGTAGTTAACACAATCTCAACCGGCTAGTGCCCCTTAGTTTGGATGGGGAGTTCTATTGACATTGACTTTAACTATTACCTCATTATTAAAAATTAATGGTACATAAAGTGTTTGATTTTCAGATAATATGATCATATGTTTTGAAGGTTGATAAATATAGTGCTTGATTTCATAAATAATTATTAATAATAAAATTGATATTTTAGTACTTTAACAAGTGAAATAACCATTACTTTTGATAGATTTGAATAATTTAAGTATTAATAACATGCCAGTATACCAAGATGTATAAATCTTACCCTAAATGCTGTGAATCTCTTTAAAACTTACAAATATTATTTATATTTAAATTAATTCTATCTCAAGTTTTCCAATCACAAAAAAGTGGTCAATAGTAATTTTAGGATTACAATTTTACAGAGATGGAAATTGGGCCCCACAAGTAATTCTAGTCCCAATTATATTTATACATACATACATACATACATACATACATGTGTGTGTGTATGTCTCAGTCAAAAGTTGTGTAAGTCTCTGAAGTAGAAAATGAACTATAAGGTGGGAACCATCAGGCAGATATCAGGAATCTGTCATAATGGCTTTTACTGTATACTCAGTGTTTCTGTTGCTTTGACTATTTATGGCCATGCTGCTTTGCCTTTATAGCCTTGGCTCTTTGTGTTAATCACAGAGACAAGTATTTGAAACTTTATACTGGAGCTATCTTTTCATACATCAAAAAACTTATACTTGAATGGGAGATTTCTGTTTATCTCTTATTTTTAAAGAAAGCTCTTCTTGACTGAGGCTAACTATGAGTTGAAATTTCTCCTTTTAATTTGGCATTTAAGCCTTGAAGATACCATGTTTAGGAGTCCGGTAATAATATACAACCCTATAACAATGCTGATACTCATTTAGTTCTTTCCTTGGGCCAGTCTTATGGAGGGTTATGGAGTCTTTCTTCTAGGCTTTGCCTGGAATATTCTCCCATTTCCCTTCTTTCCTTCCTATCTTCTTTGCAAGGTTCCTCCTCCAAGTCTTAGAATAAACGACACTGCCCTAATCCTTCTGGAATAGACTCTTTTTCTGGTGACCCCATAGCTTCTGAAACTTGTTTATTTTTAAAAACTTTACATGCAAATATTTATTTACTCTGTGTATTTCCTATTAAACTCTAAAAGCTATAAGTGCAGAAATAGTGTCATGTCTATTTTATTTATCACTAAATTCCCTGTACTTGCTTAAAGGACCAGCACAGAGGAGGTGTCCAAAAAATATTTTACTTGAATAACATAATTGTTTTGATAGGCATTATCATTCCTCTTTTTTTTAAGAGCAGAAGACTAAAGTTCAGGGAGGTTAAATAACTTGTGGAAAGTTTCAGAGATGAAGCTAAGATGCCAATCCACGTTGTTCTGGTTTCCTAAACTTGATTACGTCCAGGGTAGGTCCAGGACAACTGTAATAGTGCCCGGGATGATGGGCTTTGTGCTGCAAGCCCAAGTGAAAGAAGACTTGGAAATTCACTTATCACGGGTAAAGGTCCTGCCTACAGCTTCCTCTAGGACTAACAAATGTCTCCAAAAAGTTCAAGGAAGTTAATTCTAACATTTTCTTCCAGCTACACCTGTGGAAAAATCCGAAGCATTTAATCAAAGCACTCCTAAAGGCCGAACAGAAGGAAAGGGGCTGTGACGTCAGCACACGAGTTAGCCCCAGATATGCAATGGCCCTGCCACTCTGCCACTTCAGGACATTTTATCCTTAAATGCCTACATTGCATAGGAACGACATAGGAACACACAGAACAGAAGCCAGGGGAAAAGAATAAACCTAAAAAACCAAAATACCACCTATCCTTCTCCTTATAACTGAGCCTCTGGGAAGATAACTGTCTTACATTCATTTTTAATCTCGCTTGATCCTTCCTGTGATGTTTCTTCCATTGTTGATAGCTCTCTATTGTGCATCACTTATTCTCCCTGACTAACTCACTGTTGGGTTCAAACACTTCCCAACTACTTCCTTAAGAATATTTGCCTCCATGGTTTCCCCAACCTCATCAGGTACCATATCAACTCAGGAGGTCACTTTTTAAATTTTTATAAATGTTGTTTATAATTGACACATAATAATTATACACTGTGATACTTTAATATATATAATTCATTGTGTTATTTAAAGATCAAATCAGGGTAGTTAGCATCTCTGTCACCTCAAACCTTTATCATTTCTTTGTGGCAAAAACTTTCAGGATCCTTTTCTAGCTATCTTAAGTATACAACACATTGTTATCACCTATGCCATACTATGTCACCGAACACCAAAACTTATTCTTCCTATCAAACTAATTTTGTAGCTATTGACCAATAACTTCAAATTTCTATGAAGTGTGTCCTCTTCCCTATTCGTTGACCTTTTCTTTGACCTTTTCCTTGGTAAATAGGGCTTTTACCCGTGAATGAGTTAGTGTCATATTGATGTGGTGATTGATCAAAATAGGTATTATAAGTTATCCAAGAGGTTTATAAGATATAAAAGATTATTACAGAATTTTTGCTAATCAGCACCACTTTCTGCAAGTCCCATCAAGAGAAAGTCTAATATGGCTTTTCTCTATTTAGATCTCTATTTGGAACTTAACTTTGTTATAATTATAAAGACTTTTTCCAGGTCCACTATAACTAAAATATAACTTCTTTTGCTTTCTACCACAGCTTTTCCTGTTCCTGCACATGCATTTCTAATTTACCTAAGTATCACTTTCTGGTTGGAGCTTCCCCTAGCCATTCGTTTCTAATGTCCCCCCTTCCTTGTTGTCCCAACCCTCCTCATGTCTCTTATTCTGTTCTGCTTTTTCATTTTCATAGCACTAAATAATTTTTGTATTTATCATATCTACCTTTTATTGTAGGATGCCTTATATTCTCTTGTGTATGCCATGAAAGCAGGGATCTTAACCTACTGGGTTTTTTTTTTTTTTTTTTTTAGATTGATTTTAAGTGTCTAGAAGAGTATTGAGACATAGTAGATAATTCTGTTAATGTTTGTTGAATAAAAATATTATTTTAATTATTGTTACTAAGATCAATGACCTGGACCCCATCATGTAGTGAACTGAAAGAGAGAGATGATGAACTAGAGTGTATGGGGAGGAAAATTCTTGTCTCTGCTGCTTTTAGACTAGGGAGTAGTTTGGAGACATGTTATGGAAAGTTAATCCTCAAAAAACACTGAAACACGTTGGGGAGCAATTCCTGTTTACCTTTATCTGGGTAAAAGTATTCAAGGGGAAAAAGTATCAAGATCTATTAGGTGTCTTTTATCCTCAAGTCATGGCTCTGCCTTAACTGCTTAGCATCTCCTAAATTCAGCACCCTTGTATTGTTACTGGCCTCTGTAATGAAAAGCATCTTAATGCTATTTTATATCTTGTTCACAGCCTTCTTAACTCTGCCTGCTTGCCCATGCTTACACCTTCTTCGTCTACTGATAATCAGGACCTTGCTTTTAGCTTTACTTCCTTCCTAATATTCTCTGTTACTCCAGTTAAATTTATCATTTCTAAGACCCTTTCTGTGTTCACCTGGTTCCATGGGAAAGATCCTAGTACTTTGCATGATATATAATAGTTTACTAATAAATGGAATGCTCCTTTTCGTATTCCTTAACAATAGATGTTCACAATCTACTTAGACATATGGACACAAAAGCAGGTAATTACAATGATTTTGATAAGTACTGCAAATGAAAATATACAGGATAGACTAACAGCATTAAAATATAATAAACTCTTCCTGGAATGGGAATAAATTGGTAGTCAGCAAAGATTTCAAGAGAAAATTATGCTTTAACCTGATCTTGAAGAATGAATAATATTTTACAGATAGACTACAGAGGCAAGGAACTATAGACAGATTCAAAACATATGCAGTGATAAGAATAAAAGTTTGGTTTGTTTAAATACTTTCTAGTAATATAACTTGATAGGAATTGAAACTGGCGAATTTCACATAGTCCAGATCATAAAAACTTTGTGTAACATGGAAAAAGTGTTTGGGCTTATTTTATTGGTGAATCCGGAGGAGTGTTAGGGAATGACATCTGTCCTAGAAGAATCACTCTAGCAGCAGCTTACATTACATACATGAAAGAGGAAAGTAGTTAGGAAAGACTAGTGAGAAGAGATTCTCTTCAGGAAAGTAAAGCATTGCTCTCTGAATAGATAAAGGCAGGGTTGGTGGCTGTAGGAACAGAGAGGGGGGATAGAGTCCATCCATATTAAGTAGAATAGATAAAGTTTGATCAGTGTCTTGTGTGATGCAAAAGTGAAAAACAGAGAGTATTCTGGTTACTTCCAGCTTTTGAATTGGGTGTTTAAATGGGTGGTGATGCCATTTTATGAGATAGGGCATAAGTAAATAAAACCTCCAGTGTTTGTTTCTGTTTTGTTTTTAATGTATGTTATTTTGCTCTTATGGAGGGGTTGGTGGTGAGAGAAACAAAAATAAACAATTTTCTTTTTTATTGTTATGTGAGAGCTTGTGGCATCTCTTATTGTTGTCCACTTGGGTTTAGTAGAACGTAAGAGTGATATCATTAAGGTGTATATAGTGTAGCTAAGATAATGAGATTGGATGAGGGTAATTCATGAATAATTTGTATAAAATAAAGAAAACTAGGGATGAAAGGAACCTTAGGTAACACTGACAGTTGAGGATGACAAGTGGCTGAAGAGCAGGCAGAGGGAGAGGGGAAGATGTGGTCCATGAATATCACTTTGAGAGCCACGGGCTGAGAGAGTTTAAAGAAAGATGTGATTTATGGGCGCAAATGCAATGAACTTAAAATGTACATGTGAAACATAGAGTTCTCAGACTGAGGAGAATAATGCTTAGAAAACAGAAGAGAAAAATTCAACAAGAAGTGAGAACTGGAACGTATGCTTAATGACAAAATCAAATAGACCCTCCAAAAACACTTCATAATTCTTGATGAAGGTGGGCAATTTGGCAAGGCCACTTTTTTTTGTAAAAGAGCTGTCCATCCTTCAACCCCATTTCAATCTTATCTTCTAAAAAAATTTTCTGTGATTATGTTTTCCATAATTTTTCTATCTTCTCTGAACTTTGGTTACGTTGATTGTTCTATAAACTGTGCTTGTAATTGTTTAATGCTGGATAAGGCTTTGTTTCACTTGAAAACCTTATAGTTCATATGTTTTGTCCCTTGATATCTCTCATGAAATTGAATATGGATTAGGGTATACAGTAAGAGCCTGGTAAGTAAATGTAGAATAAGTGTCAGAAAGACCCCAGTCTTGGATTCTGGCTGCATCAGTTGAGCAAGTTCTTCAGTTGTTCTAAGATTTAGTCTTCCAACATGTAACACAGGGGTAATAATACCTATAGATCCTTTGGAATAAAAATGAGAGTATGAGGTGGTTATGGCAGAATCCAGTACAGATAAAGTTCAATAAATGCTATCCTTATCATCTCTTCCCTATTAGAACATAGGCCACTTTATGAACCTAAACTCCATCAAAGGGGGATTTTTATCTGGAGTTTTCTTAGTCTGTTTTGTGTTTCCGTAACAGAACACTTGAGACCAGATAAATTAAAATAAGCAGAAATTTACTGGCTCCCAGTCATGGAGGCTTGGAGGTCTAGTATCAAAGGGCTGTCATATGGAAAGGTCCTTCTTGCTGTCTCACAACATGGTGGAAGATTGCAGGTGATGCAAGAGACCATGGAAGAGGGGGGAACCTACTGTCCCCATAACAGTATTACTCTCATGCAGAGCCTTCTTAGCCTGAACAACTCGTAATGGGCTGACCTCATAATATGTTTATAATAGCAACTAAATTCCAGCATGAGTTTTGGAAGAGACAAACATTAAAACAACAGCAGAATTAGTTGATATATCTCAAGTGCTTGGCACACAGTAGGTGCTTAATTGTAGATAGCTGTTTTTCTACTTGTAGATTTTAGCTCTGCTATTTGAAGGTAAGACAAAGCTTTGCAAGAAATATTTCAAAATCATTAGGTTAGAGAAATTGTGGGTAGCTTATAAAATGTTAAGGGACCTCCAAATTTTGCCAAGGATGTTTCCTTTTAAACTTACTTCTAACTATTCTTGATACCATTTAACATTCGCAGGTACTTCATGCATGAATGCACACATATTCTATTTCTCTCAAGCTCTCCCTGCCCAAACCTAGCCAGTTAAAAAACAGAAACAGGAATAGAAAACAAATGAATCCAAAAGGGAATGTACACAGTTATTATTTAATAAAAATAAACAAATAAATGAATACATAAATTTTAAAAAGGTGGGGACTGGGAAGAGATGCCAAATAGCTTAATTAGCATTTGAAGGTCAAATATTCTATCTGGGTCTCCAGACTTGTGAGCCAGCACTTAAGTGATGCCTGGGTAAAAGAACATTTTAACAATTCTTTGTTCCTGTGGCTCCGTGATCACTCTCCTTTAGTTCATTATACATAAACTGTTAGGGGTATTGCACTGTGCAAAGGGAAACATCCTTATTTCTTTCATCTGAGTGAAAGAAAAGTGTCCATGCTGCTTCCTTCTCTAAGGCTGCATTGTGTGAGGAGGGTGTGCCACCGTGGCCTGCGGCTCCCTGTGCTGCTCTGCCCAGACAATTGCTCCTCAGTCTTGTTAAGAGTCAGAGATTAGCAACATATGCCTTTTCCCCTGCTCGGTACTTCCTCATTTTCTTGTGGGCCTTAGTGTTTGCTATTGCACACTTATCCACTTGAAGCCTGTGAACTAACTAATCCTCTTTAGAACTATCCGGATTATCTTTAAGTAGTAAATTAACTCTTTCAGAGCATGCTGTCTATGTATAATCCAATTTTGAAGTAATTTAAACCATCACAATCTGAAAAGTGGTATTATCTCATATACATGGTTTGATGTTTACTTACATAATTCTGTCACTATAAACGTTGAGGGACTACTTATGTTTTCTCTTGAATATTGAATAAAGCCAAATAACAGCTCTTTTACTAAAAGTTTTATACCGTAGAAATGACAAGGAAAAGTCCTGCCAATTTTATTAGTGATCTTGAAAAACTAATGCATTGAGTTTCAAAGTAAGTTTGAGAAAGGAAATTTACTGACTTGAATTTGTATATTATTTGAATTCATATTTTTTACTTTTCAATGAAGGAGTTAATTCTTCCTGTAGTGCAATTGGTCACGTTTATGTCCATGAATCCTGGGTATTATAACTACACTGAAGATTCCAGCAGATATAAGGGGTAGAAGATGGTGCTCATCAAAATTCTTATCCCAAATCAGGCTTCCCTGTAGCCAAGATCATTTCTTCCTTCTGAGCTTACATGTGAACCTGAACTAATCATCTTTCTCCCCTTCCTCTAAAAATTGGGCTTTACGGGGTTAGAAGTCCGTGTTAGATCTCTCATCAAAATTCACACTACTTGGGTGCAGAAACAACTGTCAACGATCTATTTAAAGCTCTCAGTCAAGATTGCTGATTTTTCTTAAATCATTAAATGATTTTTCTTACTATATATCATCATCTACTTCCTTCCACATCCCACAAACCTCCATAGTTTACCCCCAGGTGACACTGAGACCTAGAAAATCAGGGACTGCTATTTCCCTTTTTTTCTCTTCCTAATCAGGGATCTCAGAATCTGAAGTAAAAATGGTAAGAAGAAATAATGTAACAGCATATTTCATGTACATTTGAGTTTCTCCATGCATACATGCTTCTGGTTTCTGTCATCCTTGGTCACCACATGAAATGAAACCCTGTCTCAATCAGCTTTTCTTTCCCTTACGTTTTTGCAATACTACTTCGTACATCCTCTTCCTGGGTCTGACTTCCTAGTCATAGCTTCATGGCAGCCTTTACCAATGCACCCTCAGGAACCTCTCCTCTGGGAATAAACTCTACACTTTCAAAAACTAGCCTGTCTACTGATTTGCCTTTCTTAAAACTTCGTTCCCCCATACAAAGGTGTTATCTCTGAACACCCCTGTCAGGTTGAGGCAAATCATCTTCCCACTACCCATGGTAATTCATGTATAAAACACACTATACTTGTGTTGGCACGCTCAGTACCTACTCTGTTCAATAGTGCATCACCTTTTGCATATGCCCCGTGCAAGGCTGATATTCTTCATATTTGTATATTTTCAGAGTAAGATGTTTTAACTGAAGTTGATTGAGAATGCTATCTCTTCCCAAACTAACTTCCTTTGAGTCACACTTATTATGTCCAGTGACATTGAAATGGCTGCAGATATTTTGGGGATCTGGATAAGAGAAAGTTGCCACAAAATACTGACACTGGTGGAGTTAAAATAAACTCATAATGTGGTGCTATACAAGGACATTGTCAAGGAACTAGGTAATTCTGCCTATAATTTAAATAACACTTAAGTTTCTGAATAAGGAAACTTGAAATGCCCTAAAATCTTATAGCTATCGAGAATCTCAATGAAGTCTTTTTCAATTTTTCAGCTTAAGCTTCACATGTTGTTATTAATTGGTTGTGAAGCTAAAATAAAAATGTTTAATGTATGAGTATTAAAAATCAAACTTAAATTCCCCCCGATTTAGAGCCTGAGTCAGAGTTTTATGTGTTTCTGCAGTATATCATTTGGGAGTATGAACCAAAAGGGCAGGGATGAGGGACCAGGAGGGACAGATAAGGAGAGGCTGCCCGTTGAGGAGCTGCCTACCTCCAAGAATGCTTGATTGCTGTATCATTGGGACGATGGCTCCCAAAAGTTATCAACTGCACCTCCAGACTATCTATCACATTTATTCACTAGTTTACTCTCTTACTGGTCAAAGTTCACTCCTTTGGAATGTGTGAGTCTAGGCATTAACAGAATCCCAGAGCAGGTGTTATAGGGAGTTCCTAGTGCTCAAGAAAAGAAGCAGCTATCATCCATATAGGATGATAGGGTATTATACTATATAGAGGTATAACAGACAATTAAATAATAATAATATTTTTTCTAGATATTTGATCATCCTAAAATTTATAATTTGGTTTCTCATCTTAAATATTAACTTTATAACTAACTTTTTACATAAAATATATTTTTTTAAAATTTCAGATTAACATGGGGTACATATTATTAGATTACATAGTTTGCTTTCATGAGGTAAAAATTCAATTTGTAGGTCTGTCCTTCACTAAGTGTGAAGTATACCCGTGCAATGTACCCACGGGGTGGGAATTTTCCCAAGCCGTTCCCTTCCTCCCTCCAACTCGAATTTCACTGAGTTTGTCTCTCATGTGAACATGGAGTTGTTAACCTACCAGTTCCAATTTAATAGTGAGTACATGGGATACTTGTTTTTCTATTCTTGTGATACATCGCTTAGGAGAATAGTCTCTAGTTCAATCCAGGTTGCTATAAAAGATACAGTATCCACCTTTTATGGTTGAATAATATTCCATATTCTACATATACCACAGTTTATAAATCTATTCATGTATCAAAGGGTATAACTAATTTTATCACTTTTTAAATTGACAAATGAAAAACATCCAAAGAGTATTTATGGTGTATAAGACATGTATAATGTTGTGACATATGTATACATTGGGAAATGACTAAAGCAAGCTAGGTAACATATGCATTACCTCCCACACTTTTTGTGGTAAGAACTTTGAAATTTGCTCTCAGCAATTTCAAGTGTGAAATAGATTGTTATTAACTATAATCAACATACTGTACAATAGATACTTTGAAGCTATTTCTCTTATTGAACTGAAATTTTTTATCTTTTGACCAACATCTTTCCTTACCCGAGCCTCTGGTAAGTGACATTTTACTGTATCTATGTATTCCATATATATTCTATGTATTTCACATGTGTATACACATAGTAGAATATATATTTCCATATAGAGAGTATATGTATATATTTCACATACAAGTCAGCTCATACAGTATTTGTTTTTCTGTGTCTGGCTTATTTCAATTCCAGGTTCATCTACAATATCACAAATGATAAAATGTCCTTTTTAAAGGATTAATAGTATTATACTGTGTATATATAACGTATTTTCTTTATGCATTCATCCTCTGATGGACAATTTTTATCTTGGCTATTGTGAATAATCCTATACTAAACACAGGGGTGCAGGTATCTTTTTAGTATACTGCTTTCATTTCTTTTGGATATATACCCAATAGAGGGATTACTAGATTGTTCTACTTTTAATTTTTTAGGATTATTCTTACTGTTTTCCATAATAGATAGACTAATTTACATTCCCACTAATAGTATATAAGGCTTCCTTTTTCTCCATATGCTCACCAGTGATTATCTTTGTCTCTTTGTTAGCAGCCATTCTAATAGGTCTGAGGTGACATTTCATTGTGGTTTTTCCAGTAGACTATGTGGGAATTTGCATTCCCTTCATGATTGGTGGTGTTGGACATGTTTTTCATATACCCATTGGACCTTTGTATGCCTTCTGTGAAATTTCTGTTAAAGTACTTTGTACATTTTAAAATTAGGTTGCTTGTTTTTGTTCTGCTGAATTGTTTGAGTTCCTTATACATTTGGATATTAACCTCTTATCAGACATATGGTTTGCAAATATTGTCTTCCATTCTGTAGGTTGCCTTTTCACTTTGTTGATTGTTCCCTTTGATGTGAAGAAGCTTTTTAATTTGATGTAAATAATTCCATTAGTCTATTTTTGCTTTTGGGGTTATATACAAAAAATCAGCACAAGATCTCATAGAACTTTTCCACAGTGTTTTCTTCTAGATGTTTTATAGGTTCATGTCTTATGTGTACATTGCAATTTTACCTTTTTTCTAGGAAGCCTTCCAACATATATATGATTTAGGACTCATAATAGCCTGATATGCCCCTTGGATCAAGTTTACCTTTTCCTAAAACTAGTAAGAAAAGAAACTTTAGTTGACCTCATTTAATATCAAGGCTTTCTTTCTCTTTTTTTCACAAACAGGATTTCTCAAAGACTGGTTCATTTTTTCCTGCCTCTTCTCCTGCCACTCAGCTCCTTTCCTTAAACTGCTCCCCCTTGGTTCCCACATCCTTGATTCCCCAGGACGCGGCTTTGCTGTTGTTGAATTCAGCACATTTCTGTTCTCTGTTAGGAGTGCCATTTCAATGACATTGCCCCAGACTTTTGGCCCTGACTTCCTTGTACACATCACCTAGTTTCTTTTCTCTGTATCTGACAATTTCTTCATTCCTGAGATTTTGGTGCTTCTAGGCTTTCAGCCTTCTGCTTATCTGATCAGTCTCTTTGGGTGACTTAACTAGGGATTTTGATCTAGTCAGCACCTTTGTCCCTGGGACTGATTTTCTTTTTTATAAAATGTGTGTGTGTAACACATATTTATATATGATAAAATTATATTTCTTCAGAACATGTTTTATCTTTCTACACAGCTAGCACCTGGAATTTCAGGGAGGAAATGAAATGTATAGCTGATTGGCCACTATAGTGACTCAAGAATCTTGTCTTCCCACTGCTCTAATATTAAGGTATTCAAAAAAAGAAGAGATTAACTTAAAAATGGAAGGAGAGAGTCTAAGAAGAGGGAGAACAGAGAGGAAGGGAAAGGAGGGATGAGCTGGAAAGAGGGAGAACAGCATCATTCACACCTTCCCCTTTCTTTAGGTGCTATTCCAAATTTCTAGTGGTTAATCCAGAAAAGTACATCAGGTTCTCCTTGTCCATTTGTCTTCTTCATCCAAGCTGTCCTTTCATCTGTCTTAAAAAGGCTACTCATAGGGCCTTAGGTGGTGACAAAGGAGTGTAGCACAGAATTGAATCTCTCATTTATTTCCTTTCTTTGGGTCTACTTGTTGGTATTCTTTCTTTTCCTTTCATAGAATAATTGGTAGTCTGCCCTTATTTCTTGAGGTGAGAACTATAAAGTGCTTCTCCCTTTAGTACTTCTAGGATTAAGTTCTTAAATGTAGACACAGACACCTCTGAAGCTCAATATTCAAGACATCTCTCTGCCATCTCCACTCTCACCCCCCAGGAATTTATAACAAATAGTTATGCTTTTGTTATTGGCTAGTTTTTATTCCGATGAAGTATCTTTTCTGAGGGGATGTTATTTGAATAATTCTATGATGTACGAAGTAGTAGAACTTATAAGGGTAAGGATCTTAGCTTTGGTTTTAAGATAAATATCTCAAATCCTAGAGTTTCTTTTCTACCATGGCCAAATGCAGCAATCCATCTGTGAGCCCAATGTTGAGAACTGCAAAGCACTGTTTTGTCTCTGTTTAGCAAATTAAAAAAAAAAAATGAAGATGGTACTTTAACATGATTTTGAGAAATACATTTTTCTTTCTTTTATTATTATTAAATCATAGCTGTGTACATTAATGCAATCATGGGGCATGATACACTGGTTTTATAGACCGTTTGACACATTTTCTTTCTTTCTTTTTTTTTTAACATAGCCTTTCTGGCTTTTTTTTTTTTTTTTCTTTTATAGATAAAAATATGCACCATAGATGTGGCCCGACCCCTTACCTTCCCTCTACCTAAACCTCCCCCCTCCCTTCCCCTTCCTTGGTCCTTTCCCCATAGTCTTGTGGTATAGTTGGGTTATAGCCTTCATGTGAAAGCTATAGTTTAGCTTCATAGTAGGGCTGAGTACATTGGATACTTTTTCTTCCATTCC
>CAUYPK010120679.1:0-22742 GCA_963574355.1 Loris lydekkerianus
CCCACCGCGAGGAAATGAGCCACGCCCTCCTTGTGGGGTCTCATTTATAACTCCTTTTTTTTTTTTTTTTTTTTTTTTTTTTGCAGTTTTTGGTCAAGGCTGGTTTTGAACCTGCCACCTCCGGCATATGGGGCCAGCACCCTACTCCTTTGAGCCACAGGCACTGCCATCCCTCTTTATTCCCTTCAGGGATGGCAGTGTTACCTCTTAGCCACCCAGGCCTAGACCACCATCACAGAATCTTTCTCCAACTTTCTGGTACTTTCCTTTGCAGGTCACTTGGAGCGCTTGTTTTAAAGAATTGCTGGGTTCCACCCCCCCCACCCCACCATGCTGATTAGTAAGTAGCACCGGGCCTAGGAATAGTCATTTTTCACCATTGCTAGAAGTGACTCTGATGCAGATGGTCAGTGGGCCACATTTTGAGGAACACTACCTCATGTTAGCTGTTGTAATGATGCAAGTAGTTAATTTGGTTTTGCCTCAAAAGAAAATGATGAGGATGGTGAGATCTAGGGCCCTTTCTTAATTTTTTAAATATATTAACTGAGAACATGAATATGAATAACCAGATCTTTTGGGTTGAGGGGGCGTGTGTGTGTTTGTCATGGAATCCACACACCAACTGCACCTGAGTTACCCTGAAGTGGTTATACTGTAGGTCCAGCTATGGGAGCTCCTGCTAGACCCCATGTCAATCATGAAGTAATCAAATGTTCCTGGACCCACTACAAGACTCCAACAAGGGGAAAAAAAAATGAGTAGACCAGGAACTGATAAGAGCTTTCCCTCTGAGCTTTAGTCAGAGAGAAGAAAATAACCCCGAGTAATGGTAATATATTAACAACCACCAAATCAACTATTTGTAGGACACTCTGCTAGGTACCGTGGGGTACATGAAGGAGATTAACACACAGTTTTGGAGCTTACAACTTAGCAGAAATGGGTAATCTCTTTGGTTAGATGAATGGACTATTTCACTGAATGAGAAAGAATAGTGTATTAAGTCATCCAATTCTACAACACTTTGAAATGTATCCTACTGAGCTGTACATAAAGTTGAAAGTTAATTAATATCATATTAAGTGGCACAATAAAATAGCACGAGATAACAATCTCTCAATTTGCTGCATCAATATTCCTTTAATTGATATTGCTCACAGATCATTGTTGTCAGGACTCAGAGTAGAAGGAAATAATTCGTAGTCACTATTATTATGACAAAATATAAAACCATCTAAAGATTCCTATCGTTGTTGGCTATCTCTTAAGCACATATAGTCACTGTAAGGTAAAGGAAGGTTTTCTTACTTGTGATTTCACCATTCATCTCTTTAAGTTCACGGTTGATCCCAACATCGATGGAACTCATAATTTTGTCAATCTGTGAGAAACAAAAATCATGTAGGTGGATTATTACACTGACTTTGAATGTTGCATTGTAAAATGACTTTCAAATGCCAGAATAGTCCATATTCTTGCCGTTGTTACTGCAGCAATACCACAATTAACAGAGTGATAGGGAAGGATTTAAAGGGAAGCCAAAATCTTTTGGATTGTTTTTTTCTTTTTCATTTAAATTACGATCCCTTCTCTTAAAACTTTCAAAAGTAGCTTGACTTTTCTTTGTTATTTCTCTTTTATTTGGATGGGGTGGTAATTTAGGAACTGGGTGTTCTTTAAATCAGAAGGGTCTCGGGACAAGTTCAAGTGACAAAGCATATGCCCTCTGGCATCCTCCCACTGCTGCCGGAGAGCAGGCTTCCCATCTGACTGGTGAGGGGTGGGTTTCAGGTTTGGGGCACAAGTATTGGAGATGAGTTCTCCTTAAACAGTTTGACCAGACACAAGCTGACTAGTGGCATCCATGCACAAGAATCTAGGCACAGACACCGTTCTAAGAGAAAAGTTAAATTTTAACTACCCTTGCCTCCAAAAAAGGATTTCAGATGTTAGTCACAGAATTAAAAAACATAAGGAATGAGGGTGGTGCCTGTGGCTCAAAGGAGTAAGGCGCAGGCCCTATATGCCGGAGGTGGTGGGTTCAAACCCAGCCCCGGCCAAAAAAAAACAAAAAACAAAAACATAAGGAATGATATATTTAACAAAGCTACCCATCTATTTTACTAGTATGGAATTTATAGGAAGATATGACTGTCTAAGCTATAGCCATTTATGGCTTAATCTCTTTTCTAATTTTAGCAATGTCAATAAATATGATGGCAGATCCCAGAAAGAACCATGTGCATTACTTAAATATTCCACATTCTTGACCCTGAAACAAATGCAGAGGTATTAAGTGATTTTCCCAAATAGCTTAATTCAGAACGTCCCTCTCAGAACCATATGCATTTCTAGTTCTCAGAATACTAGAGTGACCTTTTATGCTTCAAAACCTAATCCAGGCCGGGTGTGGTGGTTTACACCTGTAATCCTAGCACTCAGGGAGGGGGAGAGGGGAGGATCCTTTGAGCTCAGGAGTTTGAGACCAGTCTGAGTAAGAGCAAGATGCTGTCCCTACTAAAAATAGAAAGATTAGCTGGGAATCATGGTGGATACCTATAGTCACAGCTCCTTGAAGGCTGAGGCAGGAGGATCACTCAACCCAGGAGTCTGAGGTTGCTAGACTGATACCATGAAACTCCATCCCGGGGCAACAGAGTGAGATTATGTCTCAAAAAACAAACAAATAAATCAAAACCTAATCCAAGAAAATGCCATGAAGGCTATGTTAACCAGTTTGATGAAAATATTTCAAATTGTATATAAAACCAGCACATTGTACCCCATGCTCACATTAAAGTACATAGCTATGATTTAATAAAAATTAAAAATTAAAAAAAGAGGGAAAATACAAAACAAAAAAAACTAATCCAACTGGTAGAGTCTTTTAAAGACAAAATGTAATGTGCTGGAATGATATACCAAGAGGGATTATGGTCCATTCTTTGCAGAAATTCAAGAAAAAGCCAAGAAACTTTGTTATTTTATGATGTAATCCTCCTTAGGGACAAAAGATAATATTTCATAACCTTATGAGGAAGCTTCCTTTCTGAATAATGCTATAAAATTGAAGATTTTGTCTTTACATAGAATTTAAAGTAGTGATACTTGACCCCCAAAGTTTTTATTTTTCTTTAATGCTTCCCTGACAGTTACATAAGGGAATATCGAGTGATGAGTGTTTATTGCATGGTGCTTGGAGAAGAGCCAGGACCACATTGTTTACCATTAAGGTTAAGATTCTAAGGAGCTCTTGTGAAAATATAAGATACTTAAAAGAAAAGAGACAAGCTAACAAAGAGTTTAGCAAATAGCAAAGTGACACAGAGCAAAATACCAAGCTTTTTCTCAATTTGTCAGCTACAGTGCTTGCTAGGACAAGATGTGAACATTCTCTTGTGCCTCATAGCTAGTTATTACTTCTGCTTGACATCCATTTCTATGGAAACAATAGATTAATCCACATGTGTGGAACTGTGTTTGTTTTTATACTTGCTGTGAAATTATCATGTATTACCCATAGAAACTTTCCATTCTGGTTGGAACTATGTGCATTATTTATTTTTTTCCCTCTAAAAGGCTAAATATCCTTCCCCCAATCCTCCCTTGACTCCAAAGCCTTCTGTAAAGACCAGCAAGAAGAACAAAGCTTACTTCCTCCCATTCAGATGTGAAGGATGGTGTTCTTTCAGAATTCCCTTTAGAACTGTGTTCAGCAGTTGAAGCTTCACTCCAGTTAACTCTTGAGGTTTTCTCATTGCAAGGGTAGACGATGAGATCGGAATCGGATTTAGAGACATTTTTTGATAAATGCATGTCGATCAAGGCCTTAGGCAATGACCTTATTCTCCCCAGAGTACAGGCTCGCTCCACAAATCCTCCTGTGTTCATAACCCACTGGTCCCCATTTCGGGATCCACTCCTGGTTGATCTCGTGCCAACAATGGTATGGTTTTCCAGTTGGTTGGTTCTTTTATGAAAAATTGTCCTACTGACCACTTTGGGTTTAACTTTCTTTACCAAAGGTTCTGACTTATTTTCTACTGGAGACTTATTGAAGGGCAGAGGACTGCTTGCCAAACTGTTTTCCTTTTGTTCTTCTTCACATTTTTCTCTTTTCCCATAGAGATGAAAGGGATTTTCAGGGGATTCACAGGCTGGAGAGGATCCATGAAGGAGGCCCGCAAATTGCCCAGGATCATATTCTTTGGGGGGATCACTGTCCTCCTGTTGGGCAAGGTCATCTGCAAAAGGGAGGAAAGGCTGTCAGGATGCATGTTTATAAAGGACTCTGGAAGCCAGGATACAATAGAAGTGCCCTTACAAACTTATGCAATATTCAGATATTTATTTGTGGCTCCGTAGCAATACCTTCACTTTGTGAAATACCCATGACCCTACAGTGCCATGTATAAAGTGAGTGTGTGTGTGGGTGAAAATCAAACCTTCCTGATAAAACTGAGGGTTCATTTCAAAGGTATGTATTGTGTATTCATTAACTATTTGTATATGTTTCTCCCTTGAATACAGGGTGTATTTTTTTAGTGGAGGAACAAAATTGGGTTTTTTTGAGGTGGAACATTCATTTTCAAACCTCAGCAAATGAATGAATCATCCTTAGTAGGACGTCAAACAGGTATCAAGGTCTATAGACATCCCCTGCTCTCTTCCCCACAAATAAATTAAACACAAAGTCTTGAAAAGAGGTACAATTAGAAGTAATTTAAGTTTAATATTCCTGATGGGATTACTTTAAATACAAAATTAAGAATAAATCTGCAGAGATTATATGATTTAGACAAAAAGGATTTGTTCAGGCTCGACACAGGCCAACAATGCAACCCACAATATCATTAAGAAGTGGGACTCTTTACAGGAAACTGAGCTATTAACACAAAGCTATCTTTTTCATTCTTCTTTCAGAGAGCATTAGTTATTTTCTAATTTCTTCACATCTTTGGAAATGTAATGCAGAAAAAAAACAAAAACCAAAGAATGATCATTTGTATTGCTTCAGGAGTTATTTTCCTAAGATAAAATATAAATTTTCTTCTGAGATTTAAAATGCACCATGCTTTTATATGACTTAATATTTTAAAGATAATACTGTGTGTAAACCTGGCCAAAGAATTTTGCAAAGGAAGTAAGTTTTCTTTTTTCAGTGGCCATTTTAATTCCTATAGATAGCTAAATATTTGCCAAGCTCAAAAGCTAAATTACTCTTGCGAAGAAGCATAACCAGTGAGATATATAATGACAAAAAGTTCAAGGTTGATTTGCTGATTCATAATTTAGAGAGGTTAGTTACTATCATAAACATCAAACAGTATTTTTAGAAATTAACAAGTAACATTTAATGAGGATATACTGTTTACTAGTCATTAAATTGGGAATTATATTTATATTTTCTCATTTTATCCTCATAACAATCCTGCAACAATCTTGATTATTAAGAATAATCAAGACTTTCTAATGGAAAGTGATACAGACAGAATATTGAATTCTCATACATAAAAAATGGTAACTGTAATAAGTCTCATCAGACCTTTTCCCAGAGGATGCTACAGACAAATCTACACTTTATAGTAAAGACTAGCCCCTGGTCTCTATAGGGCTCTCTCCCCAGGGAGTTGGTAAAAGCAGGTATATTCCCAGCTTCAGGTACCCCCCGGATCTCACCCTGGTTCTTACTTGGCCTTTTCAAACAGATGATACTCCTCTGCCAGACCTATCAGGCCATCATACTGAGATGGAAGAAAAAAATGATAGGGAGAAAGATCTAAGAGATAGCAACACAAAAGCACAACAGTTTCTATCACACTCAAGACTCCATCTTTCTATAAAGTGGTTATGCTAATCCTGATGACGCCATGTTGTTTTCCTGTCACGACAGAAGCCATTCTTGGGGTAGAATACTGAGTGGATGGTGGGGAAAAGTAGCTCTGAACTTTCTTTAGAGTTGACAAAAAAAAAAAAAAAAAAAAAAAAAATTATATCCATTTTTTAGAATTCAAAACTAACACTTAGACGACTTAAATTGCTGACATTTCCCCACCTAGTCAGTGATTAAGCTGAGGTTTGAATTAAGGTATAACAGATTCTTACCCATTGGCCTGGAAAATATATGCATTAATATTACTAGTAGGATAAAAAATAATCTGGGGTTGGGTTTACCCTGAGGATAAGCAAGGAGGGTCTTTGTGGGGAAGGGACATATTTTTTGTGTTCATGACTATTCCTAGAATTTGGGAAAAGTAGACTAGAAGCATTAGAATTTTTTGTTTGTTTTTGTTTTTCTCTGTTTTCTTCTTGGAGATAAACTAATATGAAGAGAAAATAAGGAATAAGGTCTGACATTCTGCTTCAATTTATTTTATCTCTTTTTGTTTGTTCTATTTTGAGACAGAGTCTCACTTTGTCACCCTGGGTAGAGTGCCATGGTGTCATAGCCCACAGCAACCTCAAACTCTTGGGCTCAAGCTATCTTCTTGTTGCAGCCTTCCGAGTAGCTGAGACTACAGGCACCAATACAACACCTGATTATTTTTAGAGACCGGGTCTTGCTCTTGCTCAGGCTGGGCTTGAACTCCTGAGCTCAAGCAATCCACCCACCTCAGCATCCCAGAGTACTATGATTACAGGCATGAGCCTCCACACCCAGCCCCTTATTCTCTCTTTTATCTTCCCAGGGTACTTGGATCCTCGAAAGTACTTTCCAACATAAGCAGGTTGATATGCTGCGACAGTAATGGTGAGTGATATAGTAGGAAGAGAGAATTCTGAAACAAGAAAGTTTGGAATTTCATTTTGAAAGTTCTAAAGAAAGCAACTGAAAAGTGCCAGCCTATTGTAGGAAAAAGATAAATCTAGGTAAATCTTAGTCAAAGGGTTTCTGACCGTGTTCCTTATCTAGAATAATCCGAAGTTTAGGGGTGTGATATTATTCAAAGTGTTCTGTGAGTATTATCAGTAGGTTACCATCACCTCAGTGGTTTGGCCAAAATGACTATTTATTACAATCCCTAAATGCTTTCTATTGTCCAAGTCCTCTAGTCACAAATAGTCACTTCTCTAAGTAAAACAATTTACTTAATAGCTTATAAAGCTTAGTTTTTTGAAAAAGAATTTTTAGTATTGGGATGGTTGGTAACATCTGCCGAGAGTGGAGAAAAGACAAATGTTGCTTACTTATTTCAGTGGCCAAGTTCTACACTTGATCTTAGCCAAAAGGCCAAGAAGAGAACAGTGGCCAAGATCTAATGATTACTCAAATCAAGGAAGATAGAAGTTGATACACAACCTCTGGAAAAGCCTGTGAGGTGGATTAATTACAGCTATGCCTCCAATCTGCTCATGGCTCCCTGGAGATATGACCCTCCCGGTGTCCAGTCCTCCCATCCTGACTCCCAGCATGGCCACGTGCCTTGTGCTACTCAATTGGACAGCAGCAAACTGGGAACAAGCCGAGATTGAGAAGCATTTCCTCTTTATCCTTGTTCTCTTCTAGTTCTTGGAACCCACCACCACGGGAACAAGCCACGTTGGCCTGCTGGATGATGAAATGATATACCTCCCAGCCATTTTAAAATGTAGTTTGTAAGCTGGCAAGGTGGCTGTGCTTGTAATCCTAGCACTCTGGGAGGTAGAGGTGGGTGAATTGCTTGAGCTCAGGACTTGAAGACCAGCCTGAGCAAGAGCAAGACCGTATCTCTAAAACTAGATGGGCATTGTGGTGGGCGCCTATAGTCCCAGCTACTCAGGAGGTTGAGACAAGAGGATCCCTTGAGCCCAAGAGTTTGGGGTTCAGTTTGAGGTTTGTGAGTCACAGCACTCTACTTAGGGCAACAGAGACTCTGTCGCAAATAAATAAACAAATAAGTAAAATGTAGGTTGTATTATTTTTTAGCTATGGTGAAACCAATAGATCAGGAGATAATTGCCATTGAAAAGACAGACTGTTAGACTCATTGAGCTGGGGCATGCCACAGAGGCAGTGAGGGGTGCAGTACACAGGAGCTCCAGTATCAGTCAGGAGGCAGGTGGAGTGAGCAGAGCCTTTATGGTAATTTCCATGGTAAGGAATAAGCAAAGCAGGGACAAGCAGTTTTCAGATTGGCTAGTTTGAATAATTTTAGCAGAGCTGGCGTGTGGAACTGAATCTACTTATCTGGCTCCAGGCCCTGTGGTCACTAGGGCAGGTGAATGAATAATGGTTAGAGTGGGAGAGCTAGATAAAGGAGGTGGCTGGGGAACTGGGGTAAGGACAGGTTGTTTTGCATATGAAAAGCATGCTTCTAGGTGAATAGTTTATTATCTCTAGGCCTTAGCCCCATGAGGGGCAGTCCCTTGGGGTTAGCAAGGGACTAAGATAGCAAAACATAAAAATAAGAACAAATAAACAAAACAGGAAATAAAATGACCCATCATCCCAGCCAACAGCCAGCCAACTTCCACACATGTGAGTCCTTCCAGGACCAACATACCCTGAGACAATTAGCCAGCTGAGCACAGGTGCAGGAACGAGCACAGTCAGGATGAGCTGAGGCTGGCCAGGACCAAAAGAAAACACCTCCCTCTTGGCAATTGTGAATTGAGCTGCAACACACATTCTAGTGCAAATATCCCTGTGGTAAAATGATTTTTTTTTCTTCTGTGTAGAGCTGAAATGCATTCTTCTTTTATTTGGCATTTATGATAAAGTATCATAAAACTGGCTTATGAAGAACAGGAATTTATTTCTGTGTATTAGTCCAATCAGGCTGGTATGGTAAAGTAACATAAAACTGGGTGGCTTAAAAAGAATAGTTTATTTCTCACAGTTCTAGAGACAGAGAAGTGAAAATCAAGACGCCAGCAGATTCAGTGTCAAGAGAGGGTTAATTTTATAGTTCATAGATGGTGCCACCCTGCCTGTATCCTCACATGGTGGAAGGGGTGAAGGAGCTCTCTGAGGTCTTTTCACATAGTCTCTGCCTTCAAGACCTAACAACCTCTCAAAGTCTCCCTTCCTAATACTATTATCTTGGGGGGTGTAGAAGTTCAACATCTAAATTTGGGGGAACATAAACATTTGGACCATAGCAAGAACCAAAGCAATTAGAAAAATTTCTATTTTGTAGAACACACGAAATGTTGCTATTATTTTGACAATAACTTTTATCCTTGAGGATTTCACTTTTACAAAGAACTGTAGTAATACTATCAGTCACTCTATGAAAATTGTTTTGACATGGTAATCATGTGGGATGTACTTTTTTTTTTTGACTTGTATATTTTTAAAAAGTATATTTTGGAAAAGAGTTTTTGTGTTTTTTTCCTGTTTCTTTAGATAAAACTGAGGCAAAATATATAGATTAAATTGTTTTCATAACTTGTCTAATTTAATTTCACACTTCTCTTTTGATAAGTGAATATTTCATGCCAAGGTACAGAACTAAATAGGTGTGAATTTCTATCTGATAGCTATTCAGAACATCATTAGCATTTCAAAGAAATGTCAAAGTACATATCCCAGTGGTAAGCAGTTCAGTCTCTTTTTATGCCTCTCCTCTTGATCTTCACTACCTATATAAACACCTAAGTAACAACAAAACTCAAAATTTCACGTCAAAATGGAGACCAATTATTGAAAACAAATGACTTTTCATTTTAGATCATAACTTTTGTAGATTGAGTCACTGCATCACCTTTAGGAAACCAAAAATTATTCCATTTTCAGGGATTCTAGTGCTGTTGTCAATGTTAGTAGAAATGGTAAAATTATTTCACAAGTATGTATAAAACACTTCCCATATACCAGGTGGCAAAAATTCAGCAGTGCCAAAGGCAATGTTCTGTTTTCATGGTACTTATGTTTTAACAGAAGAGACAATTACATGCAAAGAACAAAATAGAATAATTTCTGATAATGGGATGTTCAATGAAGAAAATCAAGCCAAGTAATAAGATAGGGAGGAAAGGAAGATGGCTCAAGGTGATTAGGGAGCGTCTTTCTGAGGAGCTGATGTTGAACAGATGCAGGACTGAGCATTCAAAGTTTTGAGGGAGGATTACTGCTAGGCAGAAGGAAGAGAGATGAAAAGTCTCCAAGGCCATTATGAACAATGGGAAACCAGTGTGGCTTTAGCAGAGTGGTGAGGGATGGGTACAATAGTCAGTGATCAAACCGGAGATGAAGGTAGGGGTAGGGTTGACATGATCTGATGTAGACTTTCCAAAGATCATCTCGTATTTCGGATGGCAAGAACATGACAATGGCATGGTGTTTTTTTTAAAAATTAATCACCCCCAAATCACATCATAAAAACAATACATGAGATAGTAAAAGAATAAAATAAGCACACTTGTGCTACTGAAGAAAAGGTCATATCTTTAAGAACACTAGGTATCAAGTAATTATTTTATTGCTACTGAAAAAAGGTAGTATCTTTAAGAACGCTAAGTATCAAGGAATCACCACAGTGTTGGAAAATGAGTGGGAACGGCCAAATAATGTGATAGCCACAGAATCTAGAACTCCATCAAAGGGAAATGTGATGGAGACTACAAGCCATGGAACCCAGACATGATCATTAGATCCTAATTCCCAAAAGGAGAAGGCCCTACCTTACCTTACACAAGATGTTGGGCAATAAAATAGGAGAAAAACCAGCAGACCTTGAAAAAAAATCCTACAAGACAACAGGAAGTAGCATAGGCTCTTGGGAATGTCAGCAATATCCAGGACATACCTACTTCTAGTAGGCTAGAGATTTACTCTAGAGAAAAGCTTTCAGGAGCAGAATGCAAATGGAACAGGGTAAAAACATCTGAGATGTGAGGGAGAAAAACACTTCATACAATGGGCAGGAGGCTGGCATGCATGGCTGTGTACAGTGGAGAAAGACCTTGACACTGTACTCTGGGACAGCAAAGTACAGTGTTCAGACGTGAGCGCATTGCACAGGTAGCAGCAGGAAAGCCTTCCTGAATTGAATGGAGAAGGACCTATGTTTCTTCACAATGAGGAAGGAGAGAGTCCGTGAGCCCTGAAGTCAGGAAAGTTACTGTGGCTCATCCTCACCCCCACGAGAGAACCTCTTTCACTAGTCAAGGGTGTCCCTTCTCATTAAACATGGGCCACAAAAAAGGATTCAGATAGAACCCCATTTAAAGATCTTGCAAGAAAAAGAGATGGAAATTAATATCTAATAGTTAGTAAAACTGAACAAGAAAAGGCCTTAAAGACTTTGAAAAGTGTAACCTCAAATTTCAAAACTAGTTGAAAGAAATTAAGAAAACAATTAAAGATCTGAAAGAATAAGCTAAATCCTAAGGAGAGCAGTTCAGACGTGACATGGGTGGCCCTTGCCCTTTCTTCTAATCCTTTCACTCTGTAAGCAATTCAATCCTGTTGTCACTGGTTGGGGAAGAGAGAGATGGTTTCACATTTAAGTGGGAAGGGGGTCTGCAGAGGTCTAGAGGAGGGAATCAGAGCCTCAGGAATGCAATAGTAGTGTCCATATTTGGGGCAACCCAGGGCGGCATGTTGGAGCCCAAGCAGGGTTAGGTCCACATGGGGGAGTCACCCAACATGGTAAGTCAGAGGCGGGGTGGGGTGAGAGGAGAATCCATGCAGGGGGAGTGCTCTGGCAGGAGTCAGAAAGGAGTGAAGCAAGGAGGATCTCCCTGCAGAGGGTTAGCATAGGGTATCAGAACACAGACGGGGAAGAGGGAATCCGTGTCCAGAAGAGGGAAGCGTTCATGTATGGAGTGGCCTGGCATGGGATGTCAGTTTTAGTTGACTTACGATTTTTTCCGTTAAGTTCTATTACATATATGCATATCACATGGTGTATATTATATATAATTTTCAATGCATACATGTTTAGAGTTTTTATATTTTTATTGGTTAACTGAAACTGGTATTGTTTCATAATGATACTCTATATCCTTAGTGATGCCTTCAGTGTTAAAGTCTATTTGGCCTGAAGGTAATATGTCTGTAGCTACCGCAGTGTTCCTTTCACTAATTTCTCAGGTGTAACTGCTTTCATCTGTATGTGTGTGTGTGTACCCTTAGGCATAGATGTATTTATTATAAGGAACATAAAGATAGATCTTGTTTTCTTTCTATCTAACCATCTTCCTTTTAACTGGTGAGTTTAGCTTAGTGATGTGATACTCCATGACTGGCCCAGCAGGGATGAACTGGAGGTGGCTGCAGCACCTGGTGCCCTGGACCTGAGACGTCAGAATGGCATTAGTGGGATGGCACCTGTGGCTCAAAGGAGTGGGGCGCTGGTCTCATATGCCAGAGGTGGTGGGTTCAAACCCAGCTCTGGCCAAAAATTGCAAAAAAGAAAACAAAAAGCAGAATGGCATTAGTTACAATAACCCAGGAACAGAAGCCACCAGGTCTCTGTTGCTCCCACTCCTGGAGCAATGTTGCCACAGAGACCCCAAGTCTCCACCCCAAGACTTCAGCACTGTAGTGGGGCCCCTGGCTCCACCCTGGAGGCTCCAGAATTTCCCCTCAGCCCCGAGGCTTCCTGATCAGTCCAGAGGGCTGTGGTGGCAGTCCCTACTGCCAGGCTGCAGTGCCTGTGAGGAAGTGAGGAGAGCGTGGAGCCCCTGGGACCCTGTCCTCTTGTCCTTCCCCAGACATCTTCCGATCTTGCAGAATGGATCCCCCGTCACCTTCTCCTTCACTCTGAATGTTCCCTGTCACTTCCCCTCGATTCATAATGCTCTTCCAAGAAGGCCTATCCCCAGGTGGACATCCAGCTGCCCTCCTTGATAGCAGTACACACTGTCTGCTTCTAGTCCACCATTTTAACCCTAAAACTCTTTGCTAATTTTTTAGAGTATCAATTATTCTATGATCTTTAGTGAAAAAAGATAGGATACATGCTAAATAATCACAGAATGTGCTTTCTACATAAATCCTACATCAACTTCATTTGACTAAAGATGACAAGGAGATAAACATTCCTAATATATACAGTCAATATTTCTCAACAAGCTTTTAGAAAGGTGCTGGGTCTTATTAGAAATATCAGGGAGAAATATTATCTAGCTGTTTTTTTAAAATTTATAATGTCAACTTATATATGAACCTTATTATAGTTTATTTATCTGCTTTTCCTAGTCGTGGAGTTCATGGCTAATATGTCTTTCCAACTCACCTATGTGTGAGATAAAAGTATGAGTCAAACAAATCACCACTACAGAGGACACTAGATAGGACTTGCATTCCCTTACTTCCTCAAGGTCAAACATCAACTAAAGTTTCTCAATGTGTGTGCAACTAATTTAAATAAACTCTAATGCCTTGGAAGAGAATGACAAAGACTAAGAATCCATATGCAGTAAGGGAAACCAACACTTCTATGTGCCTTCTTTGTTCAAGGTCGTCTTATCTCATTTAATCCTCATGTAAGCCTCTGAGGCAGGAATTTTTATGACATTTGTGCTGATGAGGAATCACACAGCTCACAAATAGAAGAGCCAGTGTGAGATATAAACCTGGCTAGTCCACAGTTTGCATTTCTCTAATATATGACAAGGCTTGGTATTGATGGCTTACCCCAGAAGGTCCGCCAGCGTCAGGGACATGTGCCTCCACTGGAGTGTCCTACTGAATATCACTGGAGTTTGAAAAGTACCCATGCGGCCTCTTCCAGGTATCAGCAGTGACCTCTGGGTATTTATTCTGATTTCACAATCAGCCTGAAGACAGTTGCTGTGCATAGATGCTAAATGACATTAGATAGAGCAGATAGTAATTTTCTCTCCACTAAACAACTGAAAATCAATAGCTGCCTTTCTGAAAATTCATCCAGATAGGCTCTGTTGTTTCTGGTCTATTAGCCTTATACTCTGCCAAGCTCAGCATTTAATGCAGAAGCCAGAGAATGCTGGAGTTCTGGCAGCTCCTGGACCAGAGCAGACCATGCGGCTTGACTCTGATTTCAAACATTTCTAATCTTTCCTCTTGCTCCCTTTGCTTGATAGAAGAGAGAGGCTATCAGCCAATTTCCCCACCATTTATAGCAAATCCCCAGGCTCCCTCATTTCCAGCTGCTAAGCTGCCCAGGCAGACTGTATTACTAAATTATTGTATCTTTTTGGTAGAGTGCCTGATCTGTGCTGGCACGAGCTTCACATTGAAAAAAGCTCCTGTTGCAAGCAAAGGAAGCCAGCTACGTTTACCCTCCCCACATGCCTCTCCTCTGTTACCCTCAACCACGAACGTCTTTGTTCCCCATGTATCAGCCAAGTTCACAGGGGTACTTTCTCAGCTATCCCTGAACGCCCAGAGAGTTAGAGATTTCAAAGGGAGTTCTGTGCTAGGAGTAATTCCCATAGCCTAGAGCCAGATGAACAAATGGCCTCTAATGAATAACTACATTTGGAACCAAGAGGTTTTGTTTCTCTCTTACCAAAATGTATTTCCTTGTAACACTGCAGTCTCTGTAACCATGCATTTCCCCCCAAAGATGAGATTATATTGGGGGATGAGAGGAAAAAGCCCCTTTTATTCAAATCTCTTATTTTCAATAGTATCGGTCCCCTGGTTTCAATTTATTTTAAAAACTTTCTATTTTTATCCAATCCCAGTGGGTTAGGAATGTGACAAAAAGAACTGTTCAGAAGAAATAAAGTAAACAAAAAATAGATCTGTGATCTCTACATAAAAAAGAAACTGATTTTGCAACGTAAAAAGGACAGAAATTATTTTTAATTATTTTAAGATGAATAATCACTCTGATTCAATTTTCAAAACATGTACTTTGAATTTGGACACAAAGTCACTCAATAAAAGCTCTGAAGATATAATGCATTCGAATGTATCTGTGAGTTTTCTATTCCTATAAGCAATGAGCAGCCTAGATTTTTCTCACATGTATCCCAAGAGATATTACATTTCAAAAAAAAAAAAAAAAAAAAGCAGGAGAGTCATCAAAAGTATAATCCACGTTAACAAGACACACCACAGGAAACACACAGAAATATTATAGATAACTTTTATCTAGCAAGTTGTGTTTTAAACCAACCCTGTTGTTGCTATGGTAAGAAATATCTAATGTAAAACAAAAATCCTCTATAAGGGCTTGAAGCTATAGCCATGGCAACAATGAGTGATGCTCTGCTCTGCTAATGTTTCTATCTGGTCCAGAGAGAAAAATTAGATGTGCTTTATATGTATGTAAAGTGGCTTAGAAAATCGATCGTTTGTGCTATCTTTCACGTGACTTTTCAACCCATTGAAGACATTACAAAAATAGCAGCCAGGGGGCCTCCACAATAGGGTCTCTATGTTTGCTTCATTTTTTTCATGATCATGGAAGCTGGAGAGATCTATTTTAACCGAGATGTTGGTAAATGGCATATTCACTTAGCGAAGTACCACAGAGCAATTTTCAGGTTTGGAGCCATCATGTAATTCTCTATGGCTAGGAAAAAGTGAAATGCAATCAACTTGCGATTTCTAACACTTTAATGCAGGAAGGGGAATATTAACTGAAAGTTGGGAAATACGGAAAGTGGTGTTCCAGCTCTGCAAGGCAGGCGTCTCCTAAGTCCTAGTCTCATTAAGTCCACTCTAAACAGGTTTTTGTTCCATAACTGTTGACTGAAACATCTCTTATCAATATCAGCAGTCTCCACATTGCTAAAATGGACTTTCCTGACCCTCAATGTACTTGACCTCCCAAGCTATACAATTGTTACAGATTATCCCCTCTCCTGGATGAAATGCTTTTCATTTAGTTCCCAAGATAACATACTCTTGTGATTTTCATCCTCTTCACAGGCTTTCTTCTCATTCTCCTTTGATCAATCCTCTTCATGTTCTCAAATATCCCAGGGCGTGGCACACTTGGAGCTCGTCCCTTTCCTGTTTTCATTTATTCTCTTGCTGGCCTCATCCAGTCTGAGAGCTTCCAATGACAGCTTCCAAGTTTCTATTCTCCACCTGACGTCTCCCATGAACTCCAGACCAGTGTACCCGACCGTCTTCTGGTCGTCCTGATGCCTCCTTTCCTCACACACCTCTTACCCATCACGCTGCAAATCTCAGTGACTCCCCCTTTAACCTGCCCCTTTCTTGCCCATCCTTTCCCACTGGATTATTGTAATCTCCTCCTAACTATTCTCCAGGCTCCAATCTTGCAGCTCGCTGGCAATTCTCAACAAAGGAGTCAGAGTGATTCTAGTACAGCCAAATCAGAGCCTGTTACTCCTCTGCTCAACACTTCCGTGGCACCTCAGTTCACCTGAGCAAAAGCCAAAATCCTTACAATAGCCCATGAGGCCACTTGTGTTCTCAGCCCTGTGGACACTTTGACTTGATTCTCCAACTGAAATCCCTACACTTCTCCTTTTCACGCACTCACATCTTGCTATTTTAATGCATTGGGCATTCGTCTGCATCCCAACCTTCTGCCTTCTGCCTGGGACTTTCTTTAGGAAGCCACATGTCCCCCTCCCCCAACCATATTGAAGTGTCTATTCCTGATAAGACTTTATTACATAATTTTCTCAATGAGCCCTGAAGGTTTACCCTAATTAAAATAGCAAACCATTAATTCTGACCCCCTTCTACACTTTATATTTTCTTTATGCCACTATCAATATAAAAAACATATATGTTACTTGTTCATGCTGCTCTCTTCCAATTATACATTTTAATTATTTATGCTGCCCTTGGAGGAGAGAGATTTTTGTTCCTTTTGCCCCCATTGCTAATCTGCAGGTTAGAACAAAGCCTGGAATACAGTAGATAATCAATTAACATTCTTTGACTGACAGAATGAAATAAATACGTAGGTGTTTGCATATTAAGAAAAATTCTATAATAATTATGCACCTGAATGTTGATAATGATTTATAATAAGCTACTTAAAAATAAAACAAAACAACCTTTTTTCTTGCTTGGAACATATTTGTTCATTATAGTTATTAGTACAAATAAACAAAAGAAGAAAAACTCTCAGAATTCTAATACCTAGCAATAATTATTAGTGACATTTTCATATGCATTATCTTTTTTTTGTTTTGTTTTCAATGCACATATATTTTCTCTCAACAAAAATAACTATTTTTCTAACTTTTTAGAAAATTGAAATATCACCTAAAAAAGAAGACATGTTTGTTCTCATGGCTCTATAATATGAACCCCTGAAATATTCAAATAACTGACACTTCAGTTCTTGTTTCTCTCTTTTCATAGAGTGTACTTTGTCTTTTGTAGTGATTTGGAGAATGAGTGTGTGTGTGTGTGTGTGTGTGTGTGTATGAATTCATTTAGTCATTCCTTCTATGTTACAAAAATCATCTTCAGACAAATTTCCTCTGTTTTTAAGAGTATCTTTTTGACTTCTGTCTTTATATTGTAAGTTAATAGCTAATACTACTGAGCAATTGTAGGTGTTAAGTACTTTATATGCATCATCTGATCCATCCCCAAACAACTCTGGGGTATTTTGGTATTCCCATTTCATAGGTGAGGAGCCTAATGCTTAGATGTTATGCAACCACCCCGGATTACACAACCACTAACTGGTGCAGCCACATATTAACTAGGTACTCATTTCCTGGCTACTGAGCCATTTGCATTCCTAAAATAAGGAAATTAGTATACTTGTTATCTCTATTCCCCAAACTCCTCACTCATCCCAGTCCCCAATTTATATTAAAATAATCTAGGGTTGTAAATAAAGTTTTTATACTGTGTTATTGTATATTTCTTCTCTTTTAAATTTTTTCTTTTTAGATTTATACTGTGTTATAACCATGTTGAAGACAATTATGTGAAAACTTATTTTATGTCTTACCACTTTCATTTTATATTTCAGAATCTTTTATACTAATATTTTCCTTTTCTATTCTTGATCGTTTTATTATTATTCATCCTTTTATCAACTGAAGTATGTCTTTGAGCACTTATTTCAAAATGGTTGGTTTCTAAAATATATATGTGAAGATGACTGATTATGATCTTGCATATACACCTTGACTGGGCATAAAATTCTTAAATCTTGAGTCCTAATCCATTTCCCTAGAAATTCAATAGAAATTTCTCCATTGTCTGTTTTGTTATGTTAATGTCTCTGCCTAGATTCTTACAGGACTTTTTCCTTACCCTTGAATTTATGAAAATGAACAATTTCCCAGTATAAGTCAGTTTTTGGAGAAATATTGCCACATTCAATAAATCTATGACTTATTATGCAAGGTATTCTTTAGCCCATAAAGCAAAAATAAAAGTTTTCTTTTATTGATGCTTTCACTTTACTATCATGCTCTTATATCCAACATCCTTGTCATATGCATCTGGGATCTCTTGGATATTTCCTTTATGTTTTTTCTTTCCTCCTATAATTTTTCTTTCACTATACATGGCCTCTGTCTACTAAATGGCCTGAGTTTATCTTGTATTCCACTAATGTGGGTTTCTCACCATTCAATGAATTGTTTGCCTCCATTACAGCTTTAACTTTGACATGACTATTATTCGACTACGTGGAGCCTTTCTCAACCTGTAGTTTCAGCTCTTTATAACTGCACATCCTGCTTTCACACAGCATTAGTCTACTGAGTACTGTTGCAATCCATTTGACATTAGGGTTTTGGAAACACTTTTTTCTAAAGAATAATTTTCTGTCATAGGATGGCATTGTTTTGATTCCTCAGAACAAGATTTCTTTTCTGAGGTATCTCTTAATACACCCAGCTCTTTTCCACTTGCTCACTCTTGCAGAGGGAGGTCTTGGCTTGTCTATTTTGGGGAAATGAGATGAGTTCTGTTGGAGATTTTGGGACTCCTTCTTTTCATCTTTAGGATCCAAAAGAAGGAAGAAAGAAAAAGCTTAGATTATTTAAAATAAAATTTAAATGAGTAAAATGAAATAAAACTGAAAATTCAGTTCTTGATTTGCTCCAGCTACATGGCAAATATATGCTAGTCACATGTGGCTAATGGCTACCATATTGGACAGCATATTGTACATACTGTACAACTCCCAGGGCATCTGTGCCCATAGGACAAATGTGACCCATGCAGTTGTGCATGGTGGTGGCCCTATCACTGCAGTTGTACTTGATTAGCCCAGAGCAGGGCTGTCCAATAGAATATTCTATGATGAGAGAAGTGCCCTCTATCTATGCTGTCCAATATGGTAGCCATTAGCCACATATAATGAGCGTGTATTTGCCACGTAACTGGAGCAAATCAAGAACTGAATTGTCGGTTTTATTCATTTTACTCATTTAAATTTTATTTTAAATAATTCAGTGTAGTAGCTGCTACTGTAAATGACAGTATGGGTCTACAGCAATGGTTCTCACAGTGTGTTCCCCAGACTGACCACATCTGCATCTCCTAGAAATGTATTAGACATGCATGTTCCTAGGCCTTGCTCTAGAATATTTGAGGGTGGGCCCCCACAAAGCATGTATTAACAAACCCTCCACGTGATTCTGCTTCACACTGAGAATTAAGAGCCACTGGTCTCCTGGTCACGAGTCAGGAGAGGATCAGAAATGATGGATGGCACAAGAGGGAGTTTGCTCTCTGTTCCAGGGCTTCTTTTGTGTATTTGAGGTGAGCAGCTGTGAGTTAACTGGGGCAGTGTCCTCATTCTTTACTTGTCACAGTTGTCCTCATTAAGAACCAACTGTGACAATGTCTCCCTAAGTGCAGGCCAGGAGCAAGCCTGTCACATGATCCTTACTGCTGGTGCGCTTTCCAATGGGACAGTAAGGTCAATCCAATTGCCCCTCCTCACTCCCCCGTGGGTTCATGACTTCTTGTCTGTAACCTTCCAAGTCTTCTCTGAGTACTACTTTGGCAAGTTCTTCATCTATGAAGAATCATATATCTCATATGTCTGATGATTTTTTTCCCTTCTTATTGATGTATTTGGTCATTTCCGAGGGAATACAGAAGGAATCATACTAGAGAAATGCATTCAACTGCCTTTCCAAGAAATCCCTGATATCTCTCTCTTAATGTCTCACTTTTTCATATGATTCCATCATACTTTTCACACATATCACTTCATTCAGTCCTCCAAACATTCCAGTAACATAGATTTTATTATTCCCTATTTTACAGATATGGAGACTGAAGCATGTATGGTTTAAATGATGTATACAAGAGAAATGGACGAGTATCTGCTTTATATGGGTCCCTAGTAGGCAGAAAACTATGAGTAACATTTATTACATCCTTATTTTGGAGGAAATATTGTATTGAATGTTTTCTATCTACTGTCTTATGAGAGGTTAAGTAACTTGTCCAACTTATCTACCTAGGTAGTAACCATCTGTAGGCTGTGGTCTGACTCTAGAGGCTGAGCCCTTATTGGTTAGACTGTCTTAGTTTCTCAGCCTGGAGAGCCATCAGATGGTCTGGGCAAAGTAGAGTGTCACATTTCAGAGGGATTCTTTCCATCTCATCCTTTGACCACACAGTGGATTGTTTATTTTCTGTACTACTACCAAGTTCAAGATCATGAGGCCAGTAGTTAATAGGAAGAAATCTATTAATTGTAATTTTAATCTTGTGCTTATTTTTTCTCATTCTGAATGGAATTCCCTAAAGCAGCAGTTCTCAATCTGTGGGTCATGACCCCTTTGTTCCATTTGTAACAATGCAGCAACTAGGAAGGTTGAGAATCACTGCTCTAAAGCATATGAGTCTTAACTTCCACCTTTATTCATTCTGAATATCTATTGTATGCCAGACAACACTCTAGGTGCTGATTACAACCTTGGCAGGTTCTTCAGATATAAGGAATTATATATTTTGTGTGTCTTTAAACTTTACTTTGCCTTCTATCTTGTGGCAACTCTTGAAATAATTGGCACAGACATGTCGGCCACTATCAATTTCCCATGGTAATACAGGTTTCTGTGCTAAGTTCCTGATGTTTGCAAGGTTGCAGAGCAATAGCACCTGCCAAATGCTTTAATAAATTGCCTGGTTACCCTTAAATTCTCCCCTAAATCTGCCTGTGTCAGGATGACCAATTTTGGTTCACTTAACAGGTCACTAGCATTTTGAGTAGAATAACATCAGCTTGATTGCAACCAGGAGGGGTTCAGTGGCTTCATAGCTGCACATTTAAGACAGAGAACTCCGTCTCCAAATCAGTGACATTCAGACACGTGCATTACTGTGGAAAACAAGTGTAAACTCTCACCATCCAGGCCAGTTTGATATAAATAATTCAGAGATCAAAGGACTGCTTTCAATTGCCCATTCAATGGATTTTCCAGGCCATGCACCTTTTCAAAGTCACGATCAAAGGGATACTTACTGAAGCCTGACTAATGACACAGAAGAATAATTTTTTTCCTAATATTTATTTCTCTCTTGACTCTATCGCTCTGATTGGAAATTAAGACAATACTTCAAGTTCCTTTTATATTATAAAATAGTGTTAAAATACCTTAGATTTTTGGAGCCTTTTACAAAGGATATTTATTTACAATGTCTAATTGAATGCAATACTCAGGGCAATCCATGAGGTAGGTACTCTTTCCCCCATTTTATCAACAACAAAATGAAAGTTCTTTTGGCTGCACATTTATTCATTCCATCTTGTATCACACTAAGACACTGGAGGGACAAAGATTAATCACACAAGGTCTGTCCTCAAGAAGTGCTTATATTTAGGAAACCCGTAACCAGATACATTATAGTACATGAACTGTTGAAGAACTTTTGAGAGCTTCAGAGGAAGACAAACAAAATAAGCTCTCTCTGGGGGGGGAAGAAAATGAGACTTAGAAGATATACAGAAATGAGTGACAGGTCTTGTAAGCAGAGGAAATACACAGAAGTGAAGACAGGAGCTAGCAAAGCCCAGATGGGAAACTGAGCAGTTATTGTTGGATTGCTGGAAGAGAACATGAAGGTGGAATGGTGGAATATTCAGTTGTAAAGGGAAGTCATAATGTTTGAGGATAAAGAATCTAACCAAAGTAATCAGAAGAAGTGCAATTCTTCTGGATATTTAGTTTATATTTATTTTATATCATACCCAAATTTAGTTTATATACATACTTATTATCATGCCCAAATTCTCTCACTCTGGGGTTGGAGCTCTTTTCACCAGGTCATATTAGTTACCTTCCTGGTGTTACACTCCAAACTTATTAACATTGTGTAGCTCCATAGGCTTGGAAAATAGTTATAGGAATACATACACAATGCAGGTATGTAGCACAATGGTGTCCTATAGAGGATCTTAGGTGTTCTATGAAAATCTTTAAAGATCATTAATTAAATTATTCTTAAAATAAATTCAAAGCATAGTAAGTATATTCTTATTTTTCCTCTTTTTTTTTTTTGATCATCATACTTTAAGTATGTTGCAGAAGTATGTTCAAGTGTGCCATGAGATCAAAAAAAGGTTCAAAAACACTGATCAATACACACATGTACATACAAGGAGGGGATATCCTCTGTTTATATATCTATACACATACATATATTGTTTTAAAAGCTGGTGGGAATGCAAGCTAATACGTTTGGAGAACATTCAGGGATCTAAACGTAGACCTGCCATTTGATCCTGTAATTCCTCCACTAGGTGTATATCAACAAGATCAAAAATCACTTGGCAACAAAGATATTTGCACCAGATTGTTCACTGCAGCTCAATTCATAATTACCAAGTCTTGGAAGAAGCCCAAGTGCTCATCGACCCATGAATGGATTAATAAATTATGGTATATATATTCCA
>CAUYPK010120682.1:0-17102 GCA_963574355.1 Loris lydekkerianus
TCTCACTGGATAAAAGATTTAAACTTAAGACATGAAACTATAAAAATACTAGAAGAGAGTGCAGGAAAAACACTTGAAGAAATTGACCTGGGAGAATATTTTATGAGGAGGACCCCCAGGCAACTGAAGCAACACCAAAAATCTATTACTGGGATCTGATCAAACTAAAAAGCTTCTGCACAGCCAAGAGCACAGTAAATAAAGCAAACAGACAACCTTCAGAGTGGGAGAAAATTTTTGCAGGTTATGCTTCCAACAAAGGTCTGATAACTAGAAACCACAGAGAACTCAGACTAATCAATAAGAAAATAATAAATAACCCCATTTCTACATGGCAAAAGACATGAACAGAAACTTCTCTGATGAAGACAGGTGCATGGCCTACAAACACATGAAAAAATGCTCATCATCTCTAATCATCAGAGAAATGCAAATCAAAACCACTTTGAGATATCATCTAACTCCAGTAAGATTAGCCCACATTGGCTCAGCACCTGTGGCTCAAACAGCTAAGGCGCCAGCCACATACACCTGAGCTGGCGGGTTCAAATCCAGCCCGGGCCTGCCAAACAACAATGATGGCTGCAACCAAAAAATAGCCGGGCGTTGTGGCAGGTGCCTGTAGTCCCCGCTATTTGGGAGGCAGAGACAGGAGACTCACTTGAGCCCAGGAGTTTGAGGTTGCTGTGAGCTATGATGCCACAGCACTCCACCCAGAGCAACAGCTTGAGGCTCTGTCACAAAAAAAAAAAAAAAAAAGAAAGAAAAAAAAAAGATTAGGCCACATCTCAAAATCCCAAAACTACAGATGTTCGCATGGATGCAGAGAGAAGGGAACATTTCTACACTGCTGGTAGGAATGCAAGCCAATATGACCTTTTTGGAAAGAAGTTTGGAGAACATTCAAGGAACTAAAAGTAGACTACTACTGTTCCATCCTGCAATTCCTCTACTAGGTATATACCCAGATGATCAAAAATCATTTTACAACAAATACGTTTGCACCAGAATGTTTATTGCAGCCCAATTCATAATAGCCAAGAAATGGAAACAGCCAAGTGCCCATCAACCCATGAATGGATTAACAAAGTGTGGTATATGTACACCATGGAATACTATGCAGTCATAAAAAAAAAGATGGAGACTTCACATCTTTTATGTTTACCTGGATGGAGCTGAAATATATTCTTCCTAGTAAAGTATCTCAAGAATGGAAAAAAAATTATCCAATGTACTCAATACTACTATGAAATCAATATATAATCACCTACAAACTCATATGAAGGGCAAAATATAACTAGCGTCCAGAATTGCGACGGGAAGCGGAGAGCGGGGGGCGGGGCGGGAGGAGGGAAATGGAGGGTTTGGGGAGACCTCACCTAACGTGCATGATGCAATGGTACATTTCAAAACTATTAAGAAATGAGTATAATTGTGATGGATGTGTGACTTAGTTCAATGTAAGCATTTTACACTATATATCGAAGCAGTACCCTGAACCTCATAATTGCATCAAAGTACAAAGTTATTATTTAATAAAAAAAAAATTTTAAAAGACAAAAGAAAAAGAAGTTATTTCTAGCTAGGTGATCAGATAACACATTAAGATCAGATGGTTAACAGTGGAAATGGGCCTCGATATATTGATATAAACCATGTATATGGCAACTAGACATTCTTAGAAAGAGGGGAACAGATAGTAAGGGAAGAGACACAATGCAAGGCAAAAGTGGGCATTGGAGAAGGCCCCCGTACTCATCCAGAAGTTCTTCTGGCTAAGCGAGAGTGTACAGAAGAAAGAGGAGTAAAGTTGAAGCAAGACACTGAAACTAGGGCAGGCCAATTTGGGACGGCTTGACCATAAGACTGAGAAGTCTGGATTTTATTGGGTAATTTGAGGGCTGGTAAAGGTTTCTGAGCAGGAAAAAGCATTATCAAAGTTGTGCTTTGGAAAGATCAATCTAGGAATAATTGAAGTAACTGAACATCAATCAAATGCAGATGATATAGCACAGTGAATATAATGTAAGCCTGCAGGAATTCAGGGATTCATTTATAAAAATGTAATTTATATGTATCTTTTCAGTAACACAGCTCTATAAACTGTCTTGCTCATAGACTAGTACCTAATTATATAAGCATCTAAAAAGGTCATAAGTACCATAAAATGATATCACAAAACCTCTTGCCTCTGCCTGGAAATCCTTCCACCCCCTTTCCCTTCCAGTAAATTCCTTATCCTGTAGTTTAAATGTCACTTCCTTAGAAAAGCCTTTTTTAAATCACTTTTACAAATTGGGTCCCCATGTTTTTCTCTTTCAAAAGAACTTGTACATTTTCTTCATAGCAGTTATCACAATGTGTAATTATATGCTTTGGTTACTGATTAATTAAAGTCTATCTCCCCCACTAGATTGTAACAGGAAGGGCTTTATTTTTGTTCATCATTATAGTCTCCAGAGCCTAAAATGATATAATACATACTAGACCCCTTAACAAAAATTTGTTCCATGAAGACTGAATGGTGCTCACTTCGACAGCACATATACTAAAATTGGAACAATACAGAGAAGATAAGCAAGGCCCATGCTCAAGAAGGACAGGCAAATTCATGGAGCATTTTATATTTTTTAAAAAAGAATGAATAAATGAAGAAAAGAAGAACCAATTTGAAGGTCACCATTGTAATGCTGCTCTGTTAAAATGTACTATTGGCAAAGATACTTTGAAAGACAAAATTAAAGAAAACCTTAAAGCAAATATTCAAGTCAAAATATACATTCCTATGCCTCATATTTTTACAGAAATAATTCATAGTATAACTACTAAGCACACTAGAATAAGGAACAGAATCTGAGTATAAGGAAACCACTAAAGAAAGCAATTATAGACTTATAACTCCTTGATCCATCCATGCATATCATGTTAGAAACTCAAAAAGGAACTTCAGCGTTCAATGTGAAAGATTTTATGTTAACTGAAATTATAATAGGAGTCTACAAAAAACCTCAGCAAAATATAATCAAGGGCTTTTTGCTAACATTGACTTCCAAATAATAAATACTTGATTCTCAATCACATGCTATTTGTATTTAGGTAATTCACTCCACAAACTTGGTGTAAGGTTTTCTTCATATTAATAAAAAACATGTAGAACATTAGCAATGTAATGAAACTTAAATCACAGAAATCTAGGTAAGTCCAAAGATGTGCAACATGAGGCATTTGGATACCTTATCTCAAGATGCAGCCCCTTGCAAAACTTTAATTTAGAAAATCATCCAATTCACTAGTATGCATGAACTAGGAAGGTCTACATAACAGTAAGGAACTAAAGAAATTGGTTGACAACTGGAAATATTAAGCTAACTTGGTACAATGGAAAACTTGCAACAAAAGAACAAATAAGATTTCCATCATTCATTTGTGTAGTGTTTGTGTAAGTGAATTTTTAAATCAGATATACTACATGAACCTCAAATGAAAAGAGAAAAAAGATCAGTATAGATTGGTTCAAGGAGGTAGTTTTATGACAAGGAAACAACTATGTTTCTAAAAATCACACCATTTACAAAAATAACTGAATAGAAAATATAGGACTTATGGGAGAAATGCAGTTACAGATGCAACACTCCAAACTTAAGTCAGTGACGCACACACACACAACATAGGAATGAAATAAAAGCTACAGCACAGTTTTATACATGTTAAATTGTTAGGAAACTTAAGTATAACACCTTGCCTTGAAAAAGTTTGCTTTTGAGTATGAGTGTTCCAAAGGTTGCCACTCATGAGTTAATTGGGAGGTAGTAGAAGGAAGGTTATCTAAAATCAGAGGGAAAGCTGCGATACTGGTTGAGGGTGGGTGTGGCTCATAAAACACTGTGAACTGAAGCAGCTGTGAGATATTCTAGGTGTGTGCATGTGTTCATTTTGGATGTTCCTAAAGTTCAGTTGAAATGGGCACAGTATGTAGTATAGTGTCTCTCCCTGAAAATATCATGAAATTTATTTATGATCAAATTGTTTCCTAATACGTATATCAATGGTGCTACAACAAATTCACATTTTGAAAGCAAATGTTAATAGCAGAATGGACTGTAGATATTCAAATTCAAATGCCTAATGCCAAGTAGATACTGCAATCATCTTCCATTGCTCACATGTCCTGAACTCAATGGAATCACAAGATTTTGAAGAATTATGGATTCTTCAATACAGAAAAAGTCACAAGTTTACAATAGATTTGTATAAATCCCATGGTCAAATTCTAGAAACTGCTGGGGTCTGCTTGTCTCCATGAAAGCACAATCTTCTTCATAAAATCACTGCCTTTACAGCAATAAGCCAAATATAGTGACACAGAATCTACACATCACTTGAAAATGTAACATTTGATCAAATCTAGTTTTTGCTCAGGAATACAATATTTTTTCCTGTGTTCACCTGCGTAGTCATTAACATACCTTCTCACATACACCCAATACCTTCAGCAGCCATTATGACAATCAAAATGCAAAGCCAACCCTTGGTGTGTGCCACACCTTTTGGGGGCAAGACATGATTGCAAGAGGGACTTTCTCTAACAAATGCAATCAGTGTAATCTGGTTTATTGTACCTTCAATGAATCCTCAGCAATAAAAAATAAATAAATAAATAAAAAATAAATGCAAAGCCAACAAACTGACCGCAAAATTCACAAACCTTAGCCAAGTTATTTTTTCCTGACCTTGGTGATTCTTTTTAGGTATCACAACAATGGTCTTATGGTGAAAATAGTATTCACTAACACATCTTGTTTCATCTGGTTTCAATTAAAATTCAAACTCTAGGAGAAATGACTGGACATCTATTTATAGCATTTATCAAGCATTATCTGTTTCATAGGGCTTATAAGTCTCAAGAGCTCTCAGTTTAATATTTCATGCAAAGTAGGAACTGCCTAAATTTTTGCTGGGAAAAAAAAAAAAACATTTGGATTTACTTGATTTGTTTTACTATTTACCCCCAAATAATTTTATTCACAAAATACTAAATTCCATTTTCAAAAGCAACATGGTTAGTTTCAATTACTATAAAATTAGAAAATAATTGCTGTAATAAAAATTGGAAGAGTCCAGAGGGTACAAAATTAAAATTAAAATCTACTGCACCTCCGTTATCTACCTCGGAGAAAAACTACTTTCAGTGATTCTTGTGTAACATTCTAAAAATTTTCTGTGCACATATCTAAGTATAAATTATGTATTATTTTTAGTAAATAGGGTCATATAATATCTATTCCCATGTAACTTACTTTTTTCCCTAAATATAGCCTGAGCTTTTTTTCATTATCAGTATATATACATATATATTGTACCTATATGTGTACTCTGTGTGTACACATCTTTTGTTTCAATAGCTACATAATATTCCAAGGATATAAGCACTCTAAATTATTTAACAAGTTCATAACAATTGTAAAGTAAATTGTTTCCATTTTATTTCTATTATAAATAATGCTATTATTAGATATTTTCAAACATTTTCATCTTTGTCTATTTAGTAAATGAAAAATAGCATCTCATTTTAATTTCTACATTAAGTATGTTTTCAAATTTTTACTATTTTTTTTATTTTTCTATAAAATATCTGTTCATATTGATTTTTGCTCACCTTTTTCTTGTTGACTTATCATTGAGCCCTGAATATTAATGATATCAATCCTCCTCTTGTCAAATACATTGCAACTATTCTTCCTCACTTAGGTTTTTTGGTTTGTTTTTTTATTTCTTTTTTTTTTTTTTTTTTTTAATCATAGCTGTGTACATTAATATCATCATGGGGCACCATACACTTGGTTCATAGACCCTTTGACACATTTTCATCACACTAGTTAACATAGCCTTCCTGGCATTTTCTTAGTTATTTTGCTAAGACATTTACATTCCGCATTTACCAAGTTTTACATATACCCTTGTAAGATGCACCGCAGGTGTAATCCCATCAATACCCCTCCCTCTACCCACCTCCCCCCTCCCGCAGACAGTATTTGAGCTGAGTTCCTGAAATCACTTTAAATTGTCTCATTCTCTACTTGCCTGTGACCGTATTTGGTGCCGTTGTGATGGGGGCTTGTAGCCGGAATCATCCAAATTTTGACAAATTCTGCACATTCCGATCATCAGAAGTAGTTCATAAGATTTCCTTTTACTTTTCTTTCCCCCTGGTAATTTTCAATCTAATTTAATTATACAGATTTATAAGTAAGAATGGAATTGGAATCTGGGTATTTTCATAAAATGTTTAAGCGTTAAAAAAAGAAAAAGAAAAAGAAAAGAAAACATTTACAATCATTGTTTCCATCCAGAGGAAGTAGTGGCCCACGGGATTTAAGTAACTTCCCCCTAGTTAACAGTCTGAGGCAGACTCACAGAAGCCTGATTTCATTTCCAATTGGATTTTACAGTTCTTCATTGTACACACATGTACACATTTAAGTGAGCTGTTTACATTTTGTTTTCAACTGGGCAACTATAAACAGTTCCAAGGAATCTGTGTCTAAATACTTTCTACTATTTAAAAAAAGAATTTGTGTTCATAATAATAGAAAGTTCAGAAAACACAGAAACTTTTAAATGGCAAAACGGTCACAGATCAGCGTGGTAAAGACGCCCACCGTGAACCACACGTGTTTTCTTCTTATTTCTGCTTCTTTTTCCTTTAGTCCAGTTGTGACTGCTTTCTAAGTGATTTTATCTGGCTTTTTTCCAACTGATATTTTGAAAACATCGGGCCCTTTAAAATTGTCTGTACCAGTTACATTTGCATGATACTCCATTAAGAGGATGGAATTAATTACTTTAATGTACTCCCTGTTTTCTGACATTTTCTTTCGACTGGAAGGAGTTTTTGCATTACACAAACATATATTATGGAAACGACATTGTACTTTCTAACCATTCTCTCATCTCACATTTTTTTCTTCAATCCACTTTAATCCCGTATTCTTTGCTATCACTTCACTGAGTGTTTTTATTAAGGTCATCAATTATTTCCATTTTGCTAAATCCAATATTGTTCCCTGCATCCTTATGCTAATTGACTTTTCAGCATCATTTGACACCATTAACAACTCTTCAATCCCATCATCCACTTTTCTCTATTTCTTGTATTTTTGGACTTCAGACACACAAAACTGAGTTGATTTTATTCCTCACTGCTGCTGTTGTCACTATTTCAAACCTTTAAAGTTTTATTTTCTTTGCATCTTTTTATTTTTACAATGCCCCCACCTCCCAGGATATCCACACCCGAGTCCTAGGACTGGAGAATTTGTTATTTTACATGGCCAAAAGGACTTTATAGGTGTGATTACGTTAAGAGCATGGGGGCAAGAAGATTATCCTGGATTGCCCAGATGGGTCCAAGGTAATCACAAGATCCTTAAAAGTGTATGCATGAGGCAGAAGGGAGAGTCGTAGGCAGATGAAAGGAAGCACAGGGAGATGGGAGGACATCTGCTGTCTTTAAAGATGAGGGAGTTGCTGGAGCTGGAATTCTCTGGTACTAACACAGAAAGGAGCACAACTCTCCTGACCTGTTGATTTTAGCCCAGTAAGAACCAGGCCAGATTTCTGAGTTACAGAACTAGGAGATGACGAATAAAACATGTGTTGTTGCACAACACTTATTTTGTGGTTCACTCGTTACTGCAGCAACAGAAAACAAATACGTTCCCTTTATCTTCCCTTTTCAAGATCATTCTCCTTTCCCATGCTAGTATATTTAATGGTAGAATCTTTCAGTCATACTTTCCAAGTTTACTTACATATCCTTATATCCTTAAAAAAATAGAAAATGCTTTATTGTTTACTATGCATAAATGCACATTTCATCTTATTTACTATGTCAGTGCTGGTTTAGAACTGTGCATGACTGTGTTTTTCAGTGATTACAATTACATCACATTCTATTATTCGAATATCCTAATGCTGTGATGTATTTCATCATGTGCAGAGGTCACGTGTCACTCATCCAGCCTCCCCGTAATTCTGTCCTACATGCGTATCTCACATGTTACTCGCCCCTACAGGAGAGGTGTATGATGCTTCCCAGCTGTATGATGAAGAACAGCCTGCTAACCACTGTCCCCACATGTCTCTTTGTGGATTGATGTGAGAGTTTCTTGGGGAATATATTTAGGAGCAGATTACACACACATGTAACTTCACTACTGAACCTATTGACAGACTGCTTTTCAGAATGGCTGTATCAGTTTTCTCTTTGGCCATGAGGTCAAAAGAACTCCCCCTTCTGCTTCAAAGATTCACCAAAGTTTGATGCTAGCTAGTTTTGTGATTCTTGCATAGCTGAGAGATATTAAGTGTAACCTCATTGTTTTAATTTGCGTGTATCTGGTAGCTAGCAAGATGGAACACCTCTGCAAGACTAATTAGCCATTTAGACATCTTCTTGTGTATGTCGGTTCCTTATAGACTTTACCTATTTTTTTTTTTTTTACCCGATCTTGTAAGAACACTTGACAGGAAGCATCTGAGATTTTCAGTTATGCAACTAACTTTTTCCTTTCTGTCTCCCGTTGGACAAAACTTGAACAAAAATCTTTCATTGAGATATAGTCAGAATATTCTTTTTTCTCTCTTTTGGTTTGTGATTTACAGGTATTGTTTTAGAAACCATTTCTGACCCTATATCACAGATATTTTAACTTGTACATTTGTAATTATATTAAGAACTTAAGTAGATTAATTTGAAGTTTTTATATGTATGAGTTAGAAATACAATTTTTTTCATGTAATGAGCCATTTTTTAACATACATTACCAAATAATGTGAACTTTTTTCAGTGATTTGCGGTGTTATTTCCTTACAGCGGTGTTCATGCATTTACACACCCTTTATTCTCTCCTGCGGGATCATTAGTCTTTATTCCAGAACCACTATGATTTTGCAATATGGTTTAATACCTGTGGGAACAAGTTTTTCTTTTTATTATTCTTTTTCAAATTTGGCTTAGTTTTTTTAAAACAGATTGTCAGATTCTTTCTAAAGATTATGATTAGATTTTGATGAGAACTTTGTTGAATTTAGATTGATAAGTGGGAAGTTGATCAAGTGAATCATACTCATATCTTGTCAAAAATCTAGAAGTCATCTTGGATTTTTCTTTTCTTTTCTTTTCTTTCTTTTTTTTTTTTTTTTTTTTTTTTTTGATTATTTCTATTTCCACATCAAAGGGAAGATCGCTTGAACTTAGGAGGTCAAGACCAGCCTGAGCAAGAGTGAGACCCGGTCTCTACTAAAAATAAAAAATTAGCTCGGCATCCTGGCAGACCTCTGGTCCCAGCTACTCAGAAGGCTAAGACAGGAGAATTGCTTGAACCCAGGGAGGAGTTTGAGATTGCTATGAGCTATGATGCCATGGTACTCTAGCCTGGGCAACAGAGTGAGATCTATCTCAAAAACAAAATAGAGCAAAACAAAACATTTATAGGACCTAAAATAATAATTGAAACAGAAGCCTCCATCTCATAGGTGAAAGTTACAAACCCAACTATCCCCAGGGTCCAACCCACATTCCTGCTGACATGATCATCCTGAAATCTGGAGGCTTAAAGGAGTTCTTCTCCTTGTAGTGCCAACCCTGGCAAACCCAGGGTAGCAGCGATTTGAGTGGCAGGAAAGGGTGGAGGCTCCATTTAGCTCGGGGTCTAGCCCAGATGAGGACTGGCCTAGTCAAACCCTTTAAGGAGACAGAGCTGAAGGGTGCCTCTTCTCCACGGCCCACTTTCAGGTTCTTTTGAGAAGAGAGACACTGACTTCGGGTGATTTGAAAGGGACAACTTTACACAAAGCAGAGGCACATTCTCTGATTTTCCACTACACAGTCTGTGCTCTCCCCTTCCCGTCTCCACCTTGCAGCCCCAGACCTGCTCTCGTTGCTGGACTCCAGTCTTCCACCATGGAAAGCCAGTTCAGCTGCTCTCTTTCTCTCTGGGCATAATTCTCTTTGATTATTGAGCTTTCAAAAAACTTTATTATGACCTAAACAATATAAGAGGATTCCTTTGTTTCTGTGAACGTGATATGTAGGCCCTCTTGATCTGCTCTGAGGCGTAGGCTGCCTAGCCTCAAACTGTCAGTAAGCCTTGTCAGTCAACCTCACGTCTTCATGGCCACCAGGACATCCTTTCCCAAGCCACCGTTTTCTAACATTAGACCGATCACAGCACCTTCCAGCCATCTCACTGCTCCTGTTCTTACCTTCTTGAAATCAGTTCTACAGAACAAATGAGAGAGAACATTTTAAAACACAAATTGAGTCATATCTCTCTTTGGATTTCAACCCTCCCATGGTTTTAGTTTATTCTTTAGATGAAATAAAAAACTCTCTACAGTGGTTTACAGAGCCCTTAACAGATGTGTCCCAGTTCATTCATAGTTATCTGCAGCTTCAACTTCATCACTTTGTATTTACGACATTAAGCCAGTGGCTTGCATTGACCTGTGAAAACCCATTGTAACTTTTTCAGAAATTTTACAAGTGGTTGTAAAAACCAACTGTTACATGTATTGTATAATCGTACAATTAAGTAGATTTTATTATAAGTAAATGCAATAACTACTCAAAACTCATTATAACTTCCTAATTATTTTATTATTATCTCTGCTTTTGGGTTCTTTTAAAAACACACATATATTGAAGCTAGGCACAGAGGTGCACACCTGTTCTCCTAGCCCTCTGGGAGGCCTAGGCAGGTAGATTCCCTGAGCTAAGGAGTTTGAGATCAGCCTAGGCAAGGCTGAGACCCCGTTTCTACTAAAAATAGAAAGAAACTAACTGGGTGTGGTGGCAGGTGCCTATAGTCCCAGCTACTCAGGAGGCTGAGGCAAGATATTTCTTAAGTCCAAGAGTTTGAGTTTTCTGTGAGCTGTGATGCCACAGCACTAAACCTGGTGACAAAGTAAGACTCTGTCTTTAAAAACAAAAAAAAAAAAGAAAGAAAAGAAAAAGCAAAAGGAAGTACCATATTAGCACCCTGGGTATTTGAGGTGGAGGATCACTTGAGCTCAGGAGTTAAAGACTGGCCTAAGCAAGAATGAGACCCTGTCTCTACTAAGAAAGAAAGAAAGAAGGGAAGGAGGGAGGGAGGAGGGACAGAAGGAGGGGAGAGAGAGAGAGAGAGAGAGAGAGAGAGAAGAAAAGGAAAAAAAAAATTAGCTGAGCTTTGTGTTAGGTACCTTTAGTCCCACATACTCAGTAGGCTGAGGCAGGAATTTCACTTAAACCCAGGAGTTTGAGGTTGCTATCAGCTAGGCTGATGCCACAACACTCTAGCCCAGGGCACCAGAGTGATTTTGTGTCTCAATAAATAAAAAAAAAAAAAATTAACAACATATATTGTATGTGTATGGTAGAAATAACATAATAAGGGTATGCTTCTGAAAAGGTCTTCACAAGTTCATGTTCAGTGAAATCACATCATTTGAACTCAATCTTGGAGAGGGGTATTTACACAATAGGAATTGGCAAACGTTACAGAATGCGACTTGGTTAACATTGTTATTAATTATCATAGCTGTTACATTGTGAATAGCAAGAAAAGGTGGGAAACTGTTCCAGTGTTGGCAAACTCTTGTGCGGTACAGCAAAGAAGGTGCTCAGATCACTGCTGAACGGGGAGTTCCAGCACGTCTGTCTTGCTTCACTTTCATGGTGCTCATTAAAAGTGAGTCAAAACAGCAAACAGTATTTGTTTTTGAACTACACGCATTTATCAGTTACCATGGTGTTAACTGGTACAAGAGTAGCGAAATTCACTGAAAGGATTCTAAGGGAATCAGTTGGCTGGGTAGAGTTTATAATAGAGAACATTTGTATATTTCATCAATACTTGCAAATGATGTGCGATACATAGTTTATATCAGTACATTTATAATGAGTTGAAAGTACATTTACCGTGTGATTTGGGACCCTGTGTTATCTGCCTTACTCAGTGCTGCCTTTTCCTGGGCTCAAACAATAGCTACTAATTCTTAAGCCACTAGTAAATATTTTTAACCAAAAATGCAAAGTAAGCATTTCACATTGTATATCGAAGCAGTACCTTGTACCTCATAAATGCATCAATGTACACAGTTATGATTTAATAAAAAAATTTAAAAAAATAAATTAAAAAAAAATTTCCTGATTAAAACTAGGTAATTCATTACTCTGATGATTAATAAATAATGTGAATATTTAAGAAGTGGAAATTTTGTTTTTTAGCAATACAATCTAAACCTTGTCATAAATTCTTATATTTAAATAATTTTATTTGTGGCTTTTCTCTCTCTCTTTAATCATAGAATTGTACATTTAAAGATTGTAATATAGTTTTTAAAAATTATATTTAATATACTCAAATATATCATCATCATTTTTTAAAACTAACCCTGTTTTGATTTGACTACAGTTGCTTGCAGTGTGTAATTTTAATCATTTCAGGATAGGACCAGAATAAATGGTATTTACCAAAATACAGAAACATCATGAAATCTATTATTTGCAGATAATTATTGTGTGCTGGTCTTTAAGAACAAGCTAGACTGTGTGCTGAGGAGTAAATCCCACCCCCTTCTGGAGACTGATGCTGAGTGTTAAGTGTTTATAGATGTTTGCTTTTTTATTCATGTCAGATATTTGTCTTTACACAAATATTTTTGATCAGAATAATTTTACGTTGGGACCTAGTCGAGGTTGAGGAGATAAGCAGATTCATGGGACTATATCGTGGTTTTTCTTTCATGGTTAAAGAATGAGAGGATGAGAAAGTTCGCTGGAAGATGTTTTTTAAAAGGCATTCCTGTTAATAGTGACAAAACCAGCGCGATGAAGTCATTCACTTCTCGTAGGAAATAGAATCTTGAACTTGGCCCTTTCCTGGAAAGTGCTGTGCCTTCCACAGCAATCCAGATACACATGCTGTATGTTGTAATTGGAGATGGCAATAAAATAGGGTCATACAGGTAACTTCAGTGACAACAGTCTTTGTTGATACATTTCGTGGGGAAAAAGAGACAGAGTATGAGATATTTTGGTATGGGGAATGGTGAGTCAGTGATACCGTTGATGGTCATCAGGAGAATAATCAAATTTACATGTAAGTTCAAAAATATTCTTACTTGTGAGGCTGATTGATTTTGAGAGGTTCGCTAAGGCTCAGTTTCAGAGCCGTGATGTATTTATTAACATACGGGCCATTAATCTAGGGAGCTGGCCAGCTAAGTAGTTGCCCTGTTGCCTAATGACTCTATAAATTCCTGAATATCTCACCATTTACATTATTAGTTGAGCTCGTCACAGACCCTTGCAGTTGTCTGTCATGTTGTGTTTTTACACTGAAAATACTAATCACATTGTAGCTACAGTGTCCTTTGTCATATCGGCTCACCTGTTAGTAGACGGTAGGTGAACACCTGTCCTAGGGAGATGGTTCATGTTCCTTTTAGATTAAATTAAGGATGCTCAGGCTACTTCTGCAGCACCAGGCCTTGAGACAAGAGGTACTGTTTGTAATTATACAGTAATAATATCTTAGACTCTTCCTTATTTAGAGAAGTGCCTATTAAGTGTTATTCAATACAGAGTGGTTTTTCTGTAATTATAATACACATTATGTGTTCAGGGAAGAAGAAATGACCTATGTCAAAGGTCATAATCATTTCAACTACAGCTAAAGATATTTATCTAAAAAGTCATGATACTGTGGATATTTTACTGTTAAAAAGTGTTCTAGTCATTTTTCTCGTGTATCATCATTATACCTCTGGAAAATCCTGAAGAAACTGTGATAAAAAAGGAGCACACATTTTATTCATATGAGTAATATGTTGGTCTGTACACAAACTGTGTTGCATTAATGTAAAACTCTTTACAGAAGGAGTTGGACGTGACTCTTTTGACCAAGGTAACCAAACAAGATGTTTCTTCACTTCTTGGGTAGATAAATGTTGGGTAATACACGTAGATTATATAAGGCAGATTGCATAAAAAACAATGTTGGTTCAGCACCCACAGCACAGTGGTTATGGTGCCAGAGGCTGGTGACTTTGAACCCAGCCCAGGCCACCTAACAACAATGACAACTGCAACAAAAAAGTAGCCAGAGGCTGTGGTGGACTGCTGTAGACCCAGCTACTTGGGAGGCTGAGCGAGGCTAGAGAATCACGTAAGCCCAAGAGTTGGAGGTTGCTGTGAGCTGTGACACTACGGCTGGTGACACAGGGAGACTGTGTCTCAAACAAACAAAAAATAAATAAAAACCGGTGTCAACAGCCATAGGAAGAATACAGTTTCTGATATGAAAAGGCAGCGTTTATAGTCTCAAATGGAATTTTATTATATGTCTTACATATTACTTGCTTCATATACTTACACATACATGTGTTATGTGATATGTTTGTGGGTGCCTGGCCTTAAAATCAATTGAATTTTGTGTTGTAACTTGGCCAACAGGGGAAGATTACAGCTCCACGAAGGGGTAGTTAAAGCAAAAATGTTTGTTAGAGGAATTACGTTTATTTTAACAATACCAATTAGAGAGTAATTGTTTAAATACACATTGACCCTGGCTGTAGAATTTGCGATAGTTGAGGGAAAGACTCAATAACTACGGAAGCCGCCGCCTATTAAGGAGAGTAACAGGCTCGTATATGTCACTTAGTAACTCACTCAGCCAACTTTTATTGAGGACCTGGTAGATGGTTTCAGCACAGCCTGCTGTCTCAGGATTTATTACTAACGGCTTTCTTTCTGCTCTATAATTTAGGTAACTGGTTATGGAAACATAAGGTGTTTCAATTTAAAAATACTCCTTTTTAATATAAAAGAAACTTGGATGATTGTCATGCGACATCAGCACTAATACCACTAAACTGAATCATATTTTATTTTACATCCCTGGAACGCAATAAGTCATCTTCCTTTTTTAAATCAAGGCCGATACATTATCCGTCCTTGAGTGCTAAAAATGTCTAAAATTACTTCTCTCTCTTCGTTTCCTCGCCTTCCCTGAGGTCTGGGGGTTAAGATGCTGCCCTCTATCTTCCTTCGCCCTCTTCTTGAGTCTTCTTGATACTCTCCTGTACATTCAGGCCTTTATCCGGTATTAGTTTGTCTTCATAAATATTTATGAAGGCCTTACAGTGTGTCAGACAGTGGCGGGATCTGAGAACAAAGAAGTATACTATCAATCTTTGCCTAGGAGGGGGAAGCAACACATGTTAACAGGTAATTTCTGCACAGGGTAGAGGTCTTTGATTTATTGTACCTGATCCATTTAAATTACAAGCTTCCCCTAGTCACTTTTAGAAATGGGCATCGTGTAGCCAGAATGTCTCTCTGACAGGTCCTTGGTCTTGAACTCCAAGAATGGACTCATGGACCAAACTAGTAAGTAAAAGGACAGATTTTATTGATAGATAGATAGATAGATAGATAGATAGATAGATAGATAGATAGATAGATAGATAGGGACCAAACAAGTAAGTAAAAGGACAGATTTTATAGATAGATAGATGGATGGATGGATGGATGGATGGATGGATGGATGGATAGATGATAGATAGATAGATGAGATAGATAGATAGATAGATAGATAGATAGATAGATAGAGACCAAACAAGTAAGTAAAAGGACAGATTTTATAGATAGATGGATGGATGGATGGATGGATGGATGGATAGATAGATAGATGATAGATAGATAGATGAGATAGATAGATAGATAGATAGATAGATATTAGATAGATAGATAGATAGATAGATAGATAGATAGATAGATAGGATGGATAGATAGATAGATAGATAGATAGATAGATAGATAGATAGATAGATAGATGAGATGGATGGATAGATAGATAGATGATAAATAGATAGATGAGATAGATAGATAGATAGATAGATAGATAGATAGATATTAAATAGATAGTATGGATAGATAGATAGATAGATAGACAGACAGAATGTATAGATAGATAGTATGTATGTATGTATAGATAGATAGTATAGATAGATAGATTGATAGATAAATAGAATGGATGGATAGATAGATAGATAGATAGGATGGATGGATGGATGGATGGATGGATGGATGGATGGCTAGATAGGATGGATGGATGGATAGATAGATAGATAGATAGATAGATAGATAGAATGTATAGATGGATGGATGGATGGAAAGATAGATAGATAGATAGATAGATAGATAGATAGATAGATAGATAGATAGATAGATAGAATGGATGGATGGATGGATGGATGGATGGATGGATGGATGGATGGATGGATGGATGGAAGGAAGGAAGGAAGGATGGATGGATGGAAGGAAGGAAGGAAGGAAGGAAGGAAGGAAGGAAGGAAGGAAGGAAGGACGGACGGACGGACGGACAGACCGACAGACAGACAGACAGACAGATAGAGCGATAGATAGAATAGATGGATGGATGGATGGATGGGTGGATGGATGGATGGATGGATGGATAGATAGTATAGATAGATGGATGGATGGATGGATGGATGATGGATGGATGGATGGATGGATGGATGGATAGATAGATAGAGGGAAAGAGGGGTACAGAACCTCTGGCAGAGGAGGGGGTACCCCAGGGAGCACCCAATTTGGGTATTCTGTCTTGGGATTTATATACTGTTTTTCCTATTCTGCAGGCGGGAATTTTGGGGAGATAAACTGTGTGCATAGAACATGTCACAACCATCAGTACCAGAGGCCTGTGGGCAGAAGTTAATTTTTTTTTACTTTTTTATTTTATTTTTTTATTTTTACATATATATGTGTTTATTAGGTTTTCATTTTTTGCCTTCACAAAATTAAAGAGGCTTAAAATTTAATAACAACAACAATATTTAAGGTAAGGACTAGAAACCAAAACCTCGTAAAGAATGAATGAACATAAATACATTTGGAAAAGAAATCAGAGAATTGCTGTATTGAAATATTAAGCAATAATAATAATAATAATAATAATAATAATGCAAAGAAAGTAACATTCACCTTGTCAAATAAGAGTATGTCTATTATAGAATGCTTTGACTCTGAG
>CAUYPK010120683.1:0-13420 GCA_963574355.1 Loris lydekkerianus
AAAAACCTCTTAAAATGGGAAATTTATAGCACTGCAAGCCTTCCTCAAAAGAATGGAAAGAGAGGAAGTTAACCACGTAATGGGACATCTCAAGCAACTGGAAAAGGAAGAACATTCCAATCCCAAACCCAGTAGAAGAAAGAAATAATGAAAATTAGAGCAGAATTAAATGAAATTACAACAGATCAATAAATCAAAAAGTTGGTTTCTTAAAAGGTCAATAAAATAGATAAACCTTTGGCTAAAAAGGAAAAAAAAGATTAAAATCTCCAATCTCATCAATCAGAAATGACAAAGACAAAATAATAACAGACTCCTCAGAAATTCAAAAAATCCTTAATGAATATTACAAGAAACTTTATTCTCAGAAATATGAAAATGTGAAGGAAATTGACCAATACTTGTAAACACGTCACCTTTCAAGACTTAGCCAGAATCAAGTGGAAATTTTGAACAGGCCAATATCAAGTTCTGCAATAGCATCAACCATACAAAATCTCCCTAAAAAGAAAAGCCCAGGACCAGATAGCTTCACATCAGAATTCTACCAAACCTTTAAAGAGGAACTAGTACCTTTATTACTCAACCTGATCCAAAATGTAGATAAGAAAGGAAAATTACCCAATGGTTGATATACATAATTATCTTAAAATAATTTTCAAAATTTCTCTATTCTATAAGACTAGGCAGGTAGTAACTTAAATCTAATGATCCACAAAACCATCAATTTCAGACCAATATTTTCTCACTGATTATAGGTCAACCTTCCATTCCTTCTCTCCCATCTTTTTCTCTAAGCATTTGCAACATCATATTCAGAATCTAAAGAATAAAAGCTGCTTGAAGAGGGATTTAAAGGAAGAAATTGTGAGAGACAGCTGTTGAAAGGAAGAAAAGCAGGGAGAAAGAGGGAGAGGGGAGGAAGAAGAAGAAATTTCCATATTATAACTGTAGGAAATATCCTGATTTGAATATTATATATTTTAAGGTATATATATATATGTATTTTATATATATATATATTTTTTTATATATATATATATATTTTAAGGTATATATATATATAATGTCTATCAAAATCTATTTTATCACAAGAAAATATCAAAGAAAAAAATCCCAATATTAACTGCTACTCTCTACTTGCAAACTTGGCAATTAAACAGATGTTAGCTTTATTTGATCATTCAGTTACAAATCTGCATTCCGTAACAGTGCAGGTGGGTGTCACACCTCTTCGTAGTGTGGAGAACACAGGCTGTATATTGGAAAGAGCAGATGCCAAGGGTTCCAGTATGCTCCATTGTCCACTTTAAATCTGAAAACATAAACAGATGGCTTAACTCCTCTAGTTTTAACCCCCAAATATAAGAATTGATGAAATTGTCATTAGCATAGATTGAATTCTATCCTCCCAAAATTTACATTTTGATGTCTTAACCCCCAGCACTTCAGAATGTGACTTTATTTGGAAATAGAATCTTTGAAATGTAATTGGTTAAGAAAAGGTCAAACCAGAATAGGGTGGTCCTATGAATCCCATACAACTGGTGTCCTCATTCGAAGAAAAAATGAGGAGAGAGACACAGAGAAAAGACAACCTCACCTCAACAGGTGAGGATGGAGGCAGAGATTGGAACTACACAGCAGAGGTCAAGGAATCCCAGATGGCCAGCAAACACCAGAAGCTGGAAGAAAAGCATGAGATGGATAACCCCGCACAGCCCTCAGAAGGAAGCAGCTCTGCTGAGCCCTGGATCTTGAGCTTCTAGTCCCGATAACTGTGAGACAACAAATTGCTGTTGGTTAAGCCACCCAGTTTGCAGTGCTTTGTTATATCAGCCCTAGAAAACTAATAGCATACCCTCAACCCCTCTAATATTCTCAGTACAAGAGTTTCTGCTTTCTCAGCAAGAAGAGGAAGCAAGTATATTACCGTAAGCAGCAAGAAGATTGTACATTACATTTGAAATATACACTTGATCAAAAATTATAATGAACAGAACTCAACTTTTCTATTCAAGAAAACATTAAATAATAAAAACCATTCTTAGATGATTGAAACCATTCACATCATAGAAACCATTCACATCTTAGAAACCATTCACATCATAGATTGATAGAACACTTGTTTTACTTCATTTACTAGATTTATTTTTATGCAATATTTTTATTTTATTTTATCATAATTTGGCTTGGTCCAGAGGTCCACACTGTGCATATTATAATATTTAAATACAACTGTAGCAAATCAGTCCACTACATTCTGCTCCTGACATACTCAGTGCCCTTGAGAAGCCACATGGACATCATAAAGTGGATAATTCACTGTAATAAATAACCATTGTTCCCACTGAAGGCTATGTGTGCTTTCAGATCAAGACACACATGTACACTTCATCACACGTGTTCCCACAACTGAATTTGGAAATGTTCCAAAACCCGAAACTTATCAAAAAATGAGCAGTTGCACACTTGACCTCTAAAACAGATCACAATCAATGCACAAACTTTTGTTTCATGCAAAAAATTATTTAAAATAGTGTATTAAATTACCTTTAGGCTATGTGTATAAGAGGTCTGTAAAATATAAATGAATTTTGGAGATGATCTAACTTCAAAACATGGAGGTGGTCTCATCTCCAAGATGTATCCGTAGGTGTACACAAATATCCAAATATCTGAAAAAAATCCAAATTCCAATATACTCCTGGTCCCAAGCATTTAGGATGAAGGATATTCAACCTGTACTCACTTTATAACAGCAAAGAATAACCAAACCGCTAGCTCATAGAAAATAAAAGAAAGAAAACTTTTTGTTCTCTCCAGGAACATCATTTCAAAGCTGCCGCTTGATCATAAATTGCCACAAATTGTTGACAGTTTCAGTTGGACCATCAAGAACACATTACTTCCATCCATTGCTGGAGGAAAGCTGTCAAAAATATTGATTATGAACATGTTGATGCCAAGAGAAATCTGAACACTGGATATGATACCAAAAAGCCTCGGAGCTAGGGTTCCAAAGCTTCATTCCAGTCCTCTCAAGTTGCTTTCAAAACCAACATACACTTGTTATTCAGTTCGTGTCATTTCAGTAAATGTTTGTGGACTCCTGTTTATCAAGAACAAAAGATTAAAAGAGGAACAAGACCGATCTTTATCATCAAGCAACTCAGTCTGAATATAATTGTTGGAAGACTTTTTTTTTTTTTTTTTTTTTAATAGAGACAGAGTCTCACTTTATGGCCCTTTGGTAGAGTGCTGTGGCATCACACAGCTCACAGCAACCTCCAGCTCCTGGGCTTAAGCCATTCTCTTGCCTCAGCCTCCTGAGTAGCTGGGACTACAGGCGCCCGCCACAACGCCCGGCTTGCAGTTTGGCTGGGGCTGGGTTTGAACCCACCACCCTTGGCATATGGGGCCGGCACCCTACTCACTGAGTCCCAGGCACCGCCTGGAAGATGTATTTTAAAATGTGTATGACCTTGCAAAAATGACAACAAATCCTTACATCCAATTTTGACTAAATCTATGTACAGTTATTGATTATTTATAATGCAAAGAGTTTAACCCTTTTGTGACTATCCAATGAGTATAACATATTTGAGGCCTTTACCAAATATCCTACATAAAAAATCTGCAAAATGAAAGTAATCATATACCAAATACAGAGGTATTCATTGCACAATAATATCTAAGGTTTGTGTTAACAACACAATACAGCGGAGAGAAAATCTAATGCTCTTGGGTTTGTCTTTACTATTTTACACATAACAGGTATAACAGGAATTACAAAAGGTAAATCATCACATTATAGTTAAATTCATGCATATAATTCTTAAAATAATTATTACCTAAAATTATGCATTCAATAGAAGAATGACTATACATCACAATATATAATTTAAAAAACATAAAAATTGCATAATAAAAGAAAAAGCTAGACAGGTTAAGTTCCTTTGGCTCTAAGACTATCCTTTTTTAAACAATGGAGGTGCTTTATAATTTCAATAATGTTGACGTAAAATAAAAAAGCTAGTTTAAAAGGTTTAGCATAATCTGCGTTTGATTCATTCACTCAGCACTTCCACTGCATATCCATTATCAGTTCTCTATTAGGTGTTGGGCTATATTAGTCAAAACGTTAGTTTTCCTTTCTGAAATGCCTCAAAGTCTAGTAAACAATGCATTTTAATATAAAGTGATAAATTTTGTGATAATTTATATACAGAATCCTAGGAAGGCACATAGCAGGCAAAGTTATCCCAGTCAATGGATTCTGAAGAATTTTCCTAGTTGAAATAATATTTGGATAAGAAAAACAAATACAGTAGAACTTCTGTAAGTTGACAACACACAGTTCAACAAATGGAAGTGGTCAGCATAAGGACCAAGGCCTACTGCACTGTTACGTATGAGGGCTTCATGTCCAGTCTGTGAAAATTAGGCCAACTTAAGAAGGTGGTCAGTGTAGGGAGGGGTCTACTACAGTGGTTCCACTGTAATCTGAAAACATTCTTACGTTTCTTGATTATTAAACCTTAAGAGTTAATTCTTGTTTGGGATTGATAGTTTAATTAAACTCATTTTCTAAATACTTTAGTTAAAGATCAAAAAAATGTATCCCACTGAAGAATGTTTTCTACACTTCATACCATTTTTTAAAAGCACTCATCACTACAAACCACACATGTTCCTTAATTCCACAGTCATTGAATGGTAACATGATAAGAGCAGAGGAAAAAATGTGTTCTCTCAGAATAAGAAGACTTGGAAGTGACCTTGGAATGCTTAATCTTTTATCAAAGAACACCAATACCATATATAACACAGTGATATTAAATGATATATAAACAAGAACAACAGCAACAAAAAAGAGACTGCAGGGATTCAACTTAGGTGTAGGTTGAGTGGTCAGGAAATGCAATAGAATGTAAATAGTGCTATTTTTATGGGAATTAAATGAATAGGATGTGTAAATATTTCTATGGGGTCAGTGAGAAAGTTCTGAATATGATTTTTAAATGTTTTTCTCCTTTCCCTCCCTCCCTCCATTTTCATAGGTTTAAGGTATCTGAGTTGAATTCCTTTACTGGTATATATTATACGATGGTGGAGTCTGGGCATATTGTGTACCCACCACCCAAATAGTGAACATGTGCACCATGGATTTCAATTGTGTTTCTTTGCTGGTTTGGGACGGAAACAGTCTCAGAGGAGCAGCAAGTGGAAAGCAGAGAACACCCACCGGAGCCCTGAACATGCGCTCTGGCATCTGGACTCTATTTCAATACCAACATTAGTCAGACTTCACTTTCCCCCAGAGACACTGGGTTTGGGAAACGTTTTTTTACATCTAAAATCATCCCTAGAGCCCAGCATTTGAAATCTTAGCTATCTTTTGGAAGCAGCAAGAAGGCAATGAGGCCCACCCCTTTCCTCTCTCGGAGCTCAGGGCGGGTAATTTGAGCATCTCTGACTATAGCGATTGAAATAGCCATGGGAGGGTTAGGATGTGCCCTCTGAGTGTTTGGTTAGATCTGTAAAACATTCAAAGAGCTGCTTAGAAAAAACCATTGTAGACAAAGAATTTAAAATGCATTGAAACAAAGACAGATGGAATAAGTGTTCCCATGAGATATTTACAAAAGTCTATTAAAATATCCTAAGGTTACTGAAAATGGAAAATTCAGAAGAAAGTAATTCAGAGAATTTACAATGTACTTTATTTAGTCAATAATAAATATACATATTTTAATTGTTTGGGATTCATTGAGGGTACAAAGAATTAGGTTACACTAATTTGCATTTATTAGATGAAGAAAAGTTTTAATAGTTGCCTAACTTTCACAGTTACTACTTGGTGAAGTATCAGATCACAATTTGAAATTGGGATCCAATAACATCATCTTAAGTGTAGCTTCAAACGAGTTTATCATTTAAGGATAAATACCATTTCATTCAATCAGTCCCTACATTTGAAGAATGGCAGTGCTCTGTTGAAAGAAACTAGAAAGAATAAAATAGCAAGAGATAACGTCAAGCTCTAAAATGCTAAAAAAAATTTCTTATTAATGTTGCAAAGGGGTAAGCTAAGTGAAAAAAGGAAATTTGGGGGAAAAAATACATATCAACCAACACTCTCCAAACTACAAAACAAGAATTATATTTTCCAAAGGAACGTAATTATGAGTACCTTAAAACTTTGGTATCTGTATCACATAACTAGTTTCTTGAATGTTCTCTAGGTATGATGATTGAGAGCATAAAAACAGACATAGGAACAGAGTAAAATTTTATTAAAAAATGCATATGGTTATTTCATATGTAATTTAATAAATGTATAAAATCATAACATTTGTAATTTACTATATAATAATTATAATCAAATATTTTTCATTTAAATTTCCATTTAAAATATTAAATATCTATGTGTGGAAATGGCACTCAGTCAGTAGTAATATTTGTTGAATTTCAGAAGGCATTAGCCTGCATGAAGGGTTAGGCCTATGCCTTCTTGTATTTAAGACAAAAACTTAACCTTAATGCAAGTAAGTATCATCAACACCAACTAAAATTAAAGTATAAAATAAGCACTAAAAATGAACTTTCCCTTAACGTAAAATACCACTATGAACATAGCCACACTATAGACCAGACACAGAATTTACAAAGGAAAGAGCAGTTAACCTATTTCACGCCACTGGGACTGCTTAGTCGCATAAATGATGCAGACATGGATCATAACATGGAAGAGAAACAAATTTGAAGAGATGTAGTATTTTACAATCCTCAGCCGAACCTGTTGCAAGGAAAGACTTTAGGTTACTTGCAAAAAATAAGTGTGATCAAGGTAGCTAGGAAAAAAAAATAATTACCACCAAAGTAATGTAGAGGGTGAAAGAGCAGCAGAACAGCTGGTCTGAGGAGAAACCAAAGACTTACTGCTGTATTGAAATTGGATCAAACTCTTAGAATTTCTCAGGACAAAGATACCTTGTGTTCCTCCAAGGAGAGAAGGCCACCCCAAAGAACAGAGCTGGCTGTGGGTACGCTGGATTCTGTGAATAGGGCCTTCTGGAAAGGGAAGGAAGCAGAACAGCAGAAAGTGCAGATTGGTGCTGGGTACACCGGCACAGGGCAGGTGGCAAAGCCCCACCAGGACTAGAGTGTCGAGAAGACTGCACTGGAGGCATCCAGAGCATCATGAATCTTCAGAGAAAACCAGCCTTGCTACCTGCTAGGCCCAGTCTATAAACCTGCTCACAACACCACCATGACAGAGCTTTCTGACTTCCGACTGTTCTCTGTCTTTCTCAAGTTTACATACCAACAAGGTCCTGAAGCCAAGTTTAGGAGTTAGGCACATAAGGGATGGGGAGGAGAATTGAACCAGCTTCATCCCTTCCTTTCAGCAGAGAAGTATCTGAAATATTTCCTCACAGATGAAGGAGGAGTCATCATAGTTAATTACTAGGACCTTATTTTGATGAAGTTGCTCTGAGCATTTCTTGAGCCTCACGAATATTGTGAATGCCACTATATGGATTTCGTATTAAAAGTTGCAAAATCTGGGCGGTGTCTGTGGCTCAGTGAGTAGGGCACCGGCCCCATATACCGAGGGTGGTGGGTCCAACCCCGGCCCCAGCCAAACTGCAAAAAAAAAAAAAAATAGCCGGGTGTTGTGGTGGGCACCTGTAGTTCCAGCTACTCGGGAGTCTGAGACAAGAGGATCGCCTAAGCCCAGGAGTTGAAAGTTACTGTGAGCTGTGACACCACAGCACTCTCCCAGGGATGACAAAGTGAGACACTGTCTCAAAAAAAAAAAAAAAAAAAAAGATGATTAAAACTAAAATTACAACAGGGAAGTTAGATAGGAATTAATGCTGGTTCTTATGGTTTGGTTTTTGTGTTTTATAAATTAAATTGAAAAAAAAAAAAAAAAAAAAAAAAAACTTTGAGACTGAAATCAACCCCCTATCACAAACTAGAATAGTATCAATTTATAAGGTAAAGATCTGGTCTTGTTTTTCAACTCCTTAAACATTTCTCATTAAACATCAAGTTAGAATAACCAAAGCTAAAGCTGATCTTGTTCATCATAATACTCATGGAAATCAAGTGTCCTGATGATTACATTCCACTTATAAGTTTTTTTTTAAGCTCATTCTAAACATCACATCACGTTAGTAGATGATTCTTCCATTTAGAAAACAAAATATTTTTATGTGATTGATTCGGTGCTCATTCCTATTTTTCATTCATTTAATCATTCCACAAGAAGTTATTCAATACTTAGTAAGTGTAAGTCCTATTCTAGGCACTGAGTTTAATAATGAGAGAGTAAAACAGACAAAATGTACCCCTTCATGAAGCATAAGAGTGAAGTAAGGGGAGGGGACATTACAAATAAATGGTGCAGGAGTGAAACAGCGGAATTAAAATAAATAAGAATGAGGGGACTGTGTGAAAGGCAATGCCATTTAGATCTGCTGGCCTGGGAAACCCATCTCATGGACGCCAAGGCAGTGGTAAGGTGAGCTATGGGAGGAAGAGCAAGTCTGTGTGTCTGGGGCAGAGAACCAGGAAGGAGAGCAGGAGCAGCTCAGATGGAGGATTTCGGAAGCAGAAGCAGGGCACATTGACTGGGCATCCTGATAAGGGCTGCACACTCCGGTGAGGGAGGGACCCTGTGTGTGGCTGTCACAGACTGATGCACATTCCCAGGCGTATCCTGGCCGCTGTGTGGAGAGCAGACTATTCGAGGAGGAAGCCTGGGAGGAGTGAGGCCTGCAAGGATTCTGGACAGAGATTTTAGGGGACGGGACCAGGGCAAGCTGGTGGTGCCCACGTGTCAGGAAGTGGTCAGAGTGTCTCCACTTCATAGCTTAGTCTTCAGTATTTGCTGGTAGTTTGGATATGGGAGTGAGCAAAAGAGACAGGTAAAAAAATGAAACCAACGTTTCTGACTTGTTAGATGAATTCTGAGTTTACTAAGGAGAAAACTGTGGGAGAAACAGGTCTGAGGAGAGAGAGGAAGAAGCCCCTCTGGACTTGCCGTGTTTGATGGGTTTTGTGTGTGCCCAGGATCAATTACGGGGTCTGCACATTTGTTCTCTTCCAGTTCTCTCAAGAAACACCAAGATTACTTGGATTTAATGCAATAATCCAAGATTACTTGGATTTAGTTTTATTAATAACTAAGTCAATTGCTGCAAAGTAAAGACTCATTCCGAGAGTGAATATAAAGAACTTTAAAAAAGACGTTTACAAGCAGGGGATAGGGCCCGTGTGATCGCTCTTGCCTATAATCCTTGCTTTCTGGGAGGCTGAGGCATGAGAATAGCTTGAGCTGATGAGTTTGAGACAAGCCTGAGAAAGAGTGAGACTTTGTCTCTGAAAAAAAAAAAAAAAAAACCCAGAAAAATTAGCCAGATGTTGTCATTGGCGCCTGTAGTCCCAGCTACTCGGGAGGCTGAGACAGGAGGATCACTTCAGCCCAGGAGTTTGAGGCTGCTGTGAGCAGTGAGCCAGGACACTCTACCCAATATGACAGAATAGGACTCTGTCTCCGTATAAAATGGGATAAACTAGACAAAATATTAACATACCATTTTATTTCATAATTAGGCCTAGGCTAGGTGTCCTCATGAATTTGGAGCGTGTGTGTGTGTGTGTGTGTGTGTGTGTGTGTTTTAAAGCATCACACGGAGCATTTGAGTCATCCACATTCGTGCTCTCTACTGGGACCCCCTAAAATTCAGTTCCCACGTGTACGACACGCTGAGGAGTAAGTGGTGACACAGACACAGGGATGCTGGTAACTACTGCTGCTCTGCAGGAGCAAAAATCTCATAGACAGGGCGATAGCTGTGGAAGCTGGAAAGCCCTGGGGAGCACTGTCCTCTGCCACTGGGTCCTTTGATGGCTGTGTTGTTCTGGGTGCCGAGGGAGGACCAAATCTGCAAAGCTGTATCAGGGGACGTGCCTCGGAGAGAGGAAACAGCTGGGGCTGGGGGCGCCGACCTCACATAGTCCAATCCCAAATGAAGGGGTGGAGGAGGCGAGGTTGTTTAACTGCAGTCGAAGGAAGTGTCAGCCAGGTCGTCGTAAGGCTTGAGCCCACCCCCGCCGTCAGAGGAGTCCCCTGTCTGCCCCAAACCCTTCTTTCTCAGCGCCCTTGCAGTGCTCAGGCAGTGGGTGCAGCAGACGGGAGTTGTGGCTTCAGCACAAATCCTGTGCGGGGACGCCAAGCCCCACAGCTGGTGGCTTTGCTCATTTCCGTTCCTGCAGCCGGAGGTCTGTGCGCTGGGATCTCACCACAGCTGCTTGCACTGTCGGAGGAAATGGACAGTTATGGTGGGCTCAGGGCACCGCCGTGAGTAACAGAGAGTTAGAGGGAAAGCATTACATTAAGAGAGGCTTGTATCGAACATACCTAAGAGGTACTGCGTGTGGACTAAGCAATGGCCGTTGGCAAAGAAAAGGTAACCCCAGCATTACACAAGACTTAATTGTCAGGAATTAATATGAGCAATGTAAGAATTACAAATAAGCCTGCTGATAGAGGTTTGTAGCTTTTTTCTTTTAATTATTTGTACTTTTTATCATGATACCCGGAAACTCAGGGCAGAGATTGCTGTGAGTTTGGTCTTTAAAGCACATAGGGCCCTACAGAGGGCTCTACAGGGTAAAATTATAATCATATATAATAATTATAGTAAGCCAGTATTTAGTTTTTACATTGCCAGATACACGTTTAAGTAATTAGCACATTTGACTTCTTTGTGGAATGAGTTCTATTATTATAGTAAGTATTTTACAAAGGAGACAGCTGAGACACGGAGTTTTCATAACTTCTCTGAGGGCACAAAGTACATCGGAAGAGCCAGTTTTCCGACTTGGGCATTCTGCTTCCCAAATCTATCATCTGAACTAATATAGTGCCTTGGTATACTTCAACTTCAGACCATTCAGAAAAGAATGATCAAAACCATTTACTCATCTTGTGTGCTTCAAATGAACGTACATATAATTTTGACAATAGAAAATAGGATGAATTAATTTCCCAACATAAAAATTTAAGATGTCTTAGCAAATTATCCTCAAAATCTTTAACACCATACTTACAAGAGGACTAAGAACAGAATGACATACCTCAGTATATGCAGTAGAGCCTAAAAGAAAAGAATATTTTAGGGCAACTGCCTAATGCAAGTGGGTTTTGGCACACAGCTTGGGTGTACTTCGGAAATTGTTTATCAATAACAATGCAATTCACTGACTGGCTGGCTGTTCATCACAAGGCTTTCTGAAAACCTGAGCCAGACTCTGTCAATCTGTAACAAAATGTCCTTATAGGCCCTATACACTTACAGCTTCTTACATCCTGGATAATTAAAATGCTTTTTACTCCAGACATGTCAATTAACATTGATCTTTGCTCTGAAAGCATTACTAAGTCTTACAACGCCTGAGAAGGGTGTATGTTAGGGTCATAGAAAATGCAACGTATAACAACTCATTAAGTGGCTTCCATTTTAATGGGAAAAAAATGGTTAGAAATAAGGCCAATTCAAATCATCTTAGGGAAAATAATCATCCCTTCACTGCTGATCTTGGAAAGGACAAAAACAAAGATATTCATGAAATCAGAATTTGCCTGAATCTGTTCACTTACTGAAAAATTCCTCCAAATACAGTATTTCTTTTCTTGATACACATCTACACAACCACTCAACCCAAATAAACACAATCAAAGATTTGTGAAAATAAACCAAGTTTCGGCGCTCAAGCTAAGTATATGTGGAGGGAAAAATGATGTTTAATAAGGATTTCCACAAGGGCGGAACAGTGGGAACAAAATATTTTCCATTAGAAACTCAGTTCTAAGTGTGCAGATATTATTGATCCTAAGAAGCTTTTTTTTTTTTTTTCCTTTTTAATGGAGTTGCCTTAGGAAGGAATAGAAATGTCATCAATGAATATTATAATACTTTATTTTATTATAGATTTTTTTTAAAGATATTATCCTTCAAAGGTATTGAGAAAAATAAATAAATAAAGGTGTAAATCCGGGTAAGTTCTGGTGGAGGAGGGGAGAGGATGTGTGAAGGGAGCTGAGGGTCACGTGAGGAGGGCAGGGTCTGCTGGGAGCCTGGGAAAGTGTGCAGTGAAAGTCAGCAGTCGTGGTGATCAGGGGACGTCCACATCACAACATCAATTTCTTTTCTTTTCTTTTTTTTTTTTTCAGTTTTTGGCTGGGGCCGGGTTTGAACCCACTACCTCCGGCATATGGAGCCGGCACCCTACTCCTTTGAGCCATAGGCGCTGCCCTACAACATCAATTTTTTTATTTGAAAAATCTCTGCCATTGATATCTTATTAGAAGCAGAATAGCACAGGCATCATTTTTCCACCGTGCTTTGTAAGTGTTCCCAGAATATAAGCTCTATAAGGTAAGCAACCATCTCTATCTCGGCTGTGATGTCCCCTCTCCAGGTCACAGAAAATATCAATGAAAGTTGTGGAATTAATGCAGATGTACTTCTTTCTTTCTGCTGTAAGATGAAAAAGTCTTAGTGACGAAGGCCCCTGTAAAAATCGCCTCTGTGTATGTCAATACCCTGTATAAGAGATGAATAATTGATGGGACATAATCTACATACCGATACAACTTCGGCTCCACTTAATAGATCTTAAATGGGAAGAGCCAGATCTTTTGTCCAGGTGATGTTTAGATAAAGAGAAATGAGTTACTTTGTAACAGTCCATAACAGGAAAAAAAAAAAAAATCACTCTCTGCAGAGTTTCTACTTTTGCCTAAAGGGATACTTTCATCTAAAATCATGACCATTATGCTCCGTTTAGGAATTAATCAGGTTGGCAAATGTGTAGTGAGTCATTTTTTTCAGTGGTGCCATTGAAATGATTTTTTTCTCCCAGAGTACGATGACCACACTCTTATTTTTACAGGACCTTAGCTTTGCCAACCCATTTTATTCCCTCAACTCCACTCAGCAGAGAAGAGACTAAGCAAGCTTTTTTTAAATTAATATTAAATCATAGCTGTGTACATTAATGCGATCATGGGGCACCATACACTGGTTTTATAAACAGTTTGACACATGCTCATCACACTGGTTAACATAGCCTTCCTGGCATTTTCTTAGTTATTGTATTAAGACAATTATATTCTACATTTACTAAGTTTCACATGTACCCTTATAAGATGCACCGCAGGTGTAATCCCACCAATCACCCTCCCTCTGTCCATCGTCGCCCCTCCGTCCCTCTCCCCCATCCCCCGATTCTTAGGTTATAACTAGGTTATAGCTTTCATATGAAAGCCATAAATTAGTTTCATAGTAGGGCTGAGTACATTGGATACTTTTTCTTCCATTCTTGAGATACTTTACTA
>CAUYPK010120686.1:0-18714 GCA_963574355.1 Loris lydekkerianus
TCAAGGATAAAGAACTGATACTAAACATGAAATAAATAAACTAAATGATTCTTTTATTGTAGAGAGTAGAGGAGACTTAATACAGGCTATATTTTAGTGATCAGCACCAAGACTGATTACTTAATAATTTATGTATTAGTTATATATTAGTTCTCCCAAGTGATGAAGTTCTAATTGGATGGGAATAAACTATAGAAAGTGCTCTAAAAGCTATGTTTAGAAGTATGTGTATAGTGGCCTCAACGATCAATTATATTCTCACTAAAAAAGGATCTGCCTCTTTGATTCAGCTGAAGTTTGTAACCATCTTGATTCAGAGGCCAGAAAAGATAAATACAAAAAAATAAAAAACAATTAGACATCTTCATAAAGGCATTGAAAATACAGGAGAAAGCATAATCTTACTTTTTCACAAAACATGATCCATTTTCCTAAACCTGAACTAAAGCAACTTTGCCCCTGACTCTAAAGCTACCTGGGCTTTAGCGCAGATGATTAGGTTCAAATCCTGGCTCTGCCACTTTATAAGTTCTATGACCCTATGTAACTCTGTGAAGATAAGGAACCTACCTCTGATAGAGATAACATGTACCAGTAATTGGCATAAAGCTCTGTGCACAGGAAGTTTGCAAGAAATATTAACAAATATAATTTTGTTATAGAGCTTCCTAGATCTAGGTGACAGAACAAAGAGCTATATCTGTAGTGAAACAGTGTACCCAAAGAGAAAAAGGAGATAGTTGAAGACACCAAGGGAAGATGTTAGGATGTGAACTTGTTTGCTGGCTTGAGAATAATTTCTCATACAAAGATTAAGATATATGGAAGTAAAATGTTTATTTACTTTCCCAAAGAAGAAAGAAGAAAAGGAAAGAAGGAAGGAAGGGAGGAAAGGACAAAGGAAGGGAAAGGAAAGGAAAGAGAGAGAAAAGAAGGAATATGGCCCAGCACTCAAAAAGGGTAGGGGAAACCACCAGCCCCAGAGGAAAAGCCACTTGGACTTTTAAAGGGCAGAAAATGACTTTTTATCCCTCTACTGCAGACTGGTAATTGAAGTACCTATAGTACCCTTTTTTCTGGTACTATAGGCCTTCTTATCTCTGAAATGTGGTCAGACTAGTAAAAGAGAATCCTTTAATGTAAAAGAGAATCCTTTTGTTGCTCTCCTTCTTTTAATTGCTGTGTAAATATCTCTGTGAACTGCGAAGAATCCTAAAAGAAAGGTAACTAAAATCAAGAACAGTGAATTTAAGGTTAATGTCCCTGGTGTCAATTTTAGAGATAGTGAGCTAGATGGTTTATGTTTTATTGTGAGATTGTTTATTAACAAAGCTGTACTTTCAGAAGAGATTGAAACAAACTAAAAAAACCTGGGTCACTTCCAAGTTACTTTAGGAAGAGAGATAGTAAAGCAGAATAGAAAAAATAATCCTCAAAATGGACAAACTGAAGACAAAGTTGGAAGCCAAATCAAGAGTGAAGGTGAGATCATGGTAAGTCAAGTAGTTAGGACTCAGAAATCCAAAGGAGAGGTGTGGAGAGGATGGGGTAGATTAACCATTTCTCTGAAGCAAAATAATCCCTCTGAGGCAGCTCAACATTTAACACTGTTGAAAGGATCAAACTCCAGCCCACACTACATGCAACTCACCATGTAAATCAATAACTCTAAAGTTATCTCTACTCTGTTCAAAAAGAAGAGTCTACTGATCATATGCTTAATATCCCAGAAATGGCACTTTTCTTTTTTTTTCTTTTTTTTTTTTATTAAATCATAGCTGTGTACATTGATATGATCATGGGCATCACACACTAGCTTCATAGACCATTTGACACATTTTCATCACACTGGTTAACATAGCCTTCCTGGCGTTTTTTTAGTTATTGTGCTAAGACGTTTACATTCTACATTTACCAAGTTTCACATATACCCTTGTAAGATGCACCGCAGGTGTAATCCCACCAATCACCCTCCCTCCGCCCATCCTCCCTCCTCCCTTCTCTCCCTTTCCCCCTTCCCCCTATTCTTAGGTTGTAACTGGGTTATAGCTTTCATGTGAAAGCCCTAAATTAGTTTCATAGTAGGGCTGAGTGCATTGGGTACTTTTTCTTCCATTCTTGAGATACTTTACTAAGAAGAATATTTTCCAGCTACATCCTTGTAAACATGAAAGAGGTAAAGTCTCCATCTTTCTTTAAGGCTGCATAATATACCATGGTGTACATATACCACAATTTATTAATCCATTCATGGATCGATGGGCACTTGGGCTTTTTCCATGACTTAGCAATTATGAATAGGGCTGCCCTATTCATAATTGCTAAGTCATGGAAATGGCACTTTTCAAATAAAATTTTCTAAATGCCCATTCTAATTTTCTGTATTTAACTTATTGTGGATGAGCAACAAATTCTCATGAATTAGCATCACTCTGCAGACAAAAATTTAAGTAAGTACTACTATGGAGAAATGTAGACCAAATAAGAGATAGGGAAATCCTAATAATTTTGAGGCATGCTAACCCCCAGGTCAGTGTGGCTCACTGAATGCTTGTGTTTCTTCTCACTCTCAGTGTCCTATTAGAATGATAGGAGAAATGTAAACACAAAAGCAACTTTAAGGAAAATGCAACTTTAAGGAAGAAAGTGGGTGCTGTCAGACCCCATGAAGTATGAGGAATAATTGGAAGATATAACACAAATAGATAGTGAAACCTGATAAGCCTAAAAGACAAAAGAAAGGATATCTCCCAACAATGAGTATGGCAAGAGAACTCTGAAATGCCAAAAGAACAATAGAATGTGGGAGAAAGAGTGAGCTTTGAGCTATCAGCTTGGAAATGTATTAATGGTAAGGTAGTGAATAGTACTAATTGCCTTTCAACACTTATTTGCTGCTTCTTACTAATAGAATCCCAATTTTATTCTACTTCTCCCCTAAACTGAGCATGTTCCTCTGGAGAGACCAACTCTCTCCGCTTCAGGACTGAAACTCTTCGGTCTAAGTGCAGTCTCATGTCCTTTGCTGGTGATATGTTCAGGAATGGACATGTGACTCAGGACTAACCAGTGAGATAAGAGAGTATTTCTGGATAGAAATGAGAAAGTATGTAACCCTAATTGTCAAAAATAGCCGATCAACAACAAAGGGGAACCAGACCCGGAGAGAAATCAACAGAGAGGGGGCCTTTGATAAAATTGTTGAACATCTCCATCAACCAGTCCTGTGGACCCTCCTCTCATTGAATTTGCAATTAGTGAAAATATACTTCCTTATTTTTTAAGTCAGTTTCATTTGGACGTTCTGATATTCACAGCTGAAAGCAACCTGATATGAGAGGAAATGGCTATGTAATTCTTTTCTCACCAAGTAAGTGATTATGGCTTTTGCTCCCAAGTTAATAATTGAGGAAGTAAAGCTTCTAAAGAGAGCGATGTCTAAAGAAGATGCTGGTCCCTGAGAAATGGGGCAGTGTACCAGCAAATTGGTGGCTTCTATATCACCACCCAGAAGAGAAAATATTGCATACTGTAAAATGAACCTCTCCCACCAGATATTCCTACCTTTGTACCTCCAAAACCAATGTTTCAAGGAAAAATATTTGCAAATCATGTATCAGATAAGGAATTAATATCCAGAGAATATAAAGAACTTCTACAACTCAGAAACAAAACAAAGAACCTCAAACTAGGCAAAGGGCTTGAACTGACATTTTTCCAAAGAAGACACACAAGTGGCCAATAAGCACATACAGACATGCTCCCCATCACTAGTCATGAGGGACGTGTAAATCAAAACCACAATGATGCATGCAAATCAAAACCACGGTGAAGTGGCACCTCACACGCACAAGGATGGCTCCAATAATAATTTTTTTAAATGGCTGAACACAGTGGCTCATGCATGTAATCCTAGCACTCTAGGAGGACAAGACCAGAAGATCACTTGAGCTCAGGAGCTCAGACCAGCTGAGCAAGAGTGAAAGCCTGTCTCTACTAAAAACAGAAAAACTAGCCGGGCATTGTGGCAGTCACCTGTAGTCTCAGCTACTTGAGAGGCTGAGACAGGATGATCACTTGAGCCCAGGAGTTCGAGGTGCTGTGAGCTAGCCCAACGTCATGGCACTCTAGCCTGGGCAACAGAGTGAGACCATTATAAAAAAGAAAGAAAAAAAAGATGCTAAACAAAAAAACCCAGAAAATAACAAGTGTTAGTGAGGTTTTAGAGAAATTGGAACCCTGTTGCATTGCTGGTAGAAATGTAAAACTGTGTAGTCACTGTGGAAAATAGCACAGCAGTTCCTCAAAAAGTTAAAGAGAAATTCCAGATGACCCAGCAATTTCATTTCTGGGTATATGTCCAAAGGCAGGGACTTCAATAGATATTTGCAAATCAATGTGTATAAACATTGTGAGCACTACTCACCTTTCGCCAAAAGGTAGAAACAACCCAAATATCTATCAACACGTGAATGAACAAAATGAGATGTACAAACACACACACACATATTATTCAGCCTCAAAAAGAAATGAAATGATGATATATGCTACGTGGATTAACATTGAAAACATTATGCTAAGTGAAATAAACAAGACACACAAAAAATTATTATATAATTCAATTTATATGAGCTACCTAAAATATGCAAATTCATAAAGACAGAAAGTGCAGTAGAGGTTATCAGGGACTGTGGGAAGGGGGTGAATGTCAGCTAGTATTTAACGAGTACAGAATTTATTTGGGATGTTGGAAAAGTTCTGGAAATGGACAGCGGTGATGGTTGTACAACACAGAGAATGTGCTTAATGCCAATGAATTAATTGTGTAATCAAAAATGGCTAAGATGGTAACTTTTATTTTATGTATATTTTACCACAACTAAAACAAATAGAGCCAGGGTTCTGAAAAAGAACTTTCACCTAATGGCAGGTCATGAGGGATCTCACTCAGGATAAGAAAAAATACTCTAGTTACTAATATGGATAATTACAATTAATATCCTCAGACATTGGGTGATGTAAAAGAACATAATGTTACAAAGTAAAAAAGAGCACAGCAGATTCTCAAATAATGTCTTCATTCAATGTCATATAGTTGTACTGATAATGAGAAAAAAATTCAATTCCTGGCTGGGCCACTGTTTGTGTGGAGTCTGCACATTCTCTCCACATCTGTGTGAGTTTTCTCTGGACGCTTGGTTTCTTCCCGCACCCCTAATATATGCATGTTAGGTGAATTGGAGTGTCTATGTAGTTCCAGTTTAAGTTAATGTGGGTGTATGTGAGTGCACCCTGTGATGGGATGGTGTCCTGTGCATATGTGGCTCCACCTTGCACCCTAAGCTGCTGGGATAGGCTCTGGATCCCGGCAAACCTAACCTGGAATAAACATGTTGGAACAGAAATTAATGAATAAATAAAAACCAATGATTATCAAATAAAAATTCGTGACCAGGTGCGGTGGCTCAAGCCTATAATCCTAGCACTCTGGGAGGCTGAGGTGGAGGACTGCTTGAGCTCAGGAGGTCCAGACCAGCCTGAGCAAGAAAATCTAGCAGGGCATTGTGGCAGAACCTGTAGTCCCAGCTACTTGGGAGGCTGAGGCAAGCAGATCTCTTGACCCCAAGAAACTGAGGTTGCTGTGAGCTATGATGACACTACCACACTCTACTCAGAGTGACAAAGCGAGACTGTGTCTCAAAAAAATAAATTCTTAAAGTGTCTAACAATCATACAAATACATGACAATAAGTGATGCAGCAGGAAAGCACTCTGTGAGCTGCCATGTTTGTGAACTGCAGGCTGGAAGGAGGTTCTCCAGATAATTTTCATTTTCCAAACACATATTCCTTGATTTAACCCACCACCGCTATGACCACTGGCACTCACTCACCAAAACTTGGGTAAAAAGTTATCTTACTTGTTTTTATTAATCTTTATTAAATGTATGCATAGCTCATATTTATATCAGTGTTTAATATTACAATGTTTTGGTCTTTATTTAAAAGTTTAGTAATGTTTTTGTGATCAGAAACAAGCCATGGGAATTTAACTCTTGGTTATATCAATTGGTTCACTTAAAGTCATGGTTTCTAAGAACCTATCAACAATGTTAAGACTTATAGTACGTGAAAATGAAATATATCATTGCCCAAATTAAAAACTCAATATTGGCCTGAAGCTACATGAAGCCAAGTGAACTACTGAACTGGCAGAACAAGTGAAAGGATTTTCCTAGAATGCAATGCAAAAATGACAAGGCAAGAAAAGTATAATAGGAAAGTTTCAGGATGGAGCCATAGCAACAAGTTCTAGGGTCAGTATAGTAGAAGTGCTAGAAAAAGAAGACAGATCAAAGAAAGAAGTAATAAAGAAAACTGCAGAAGAAAATTTCTCTGAGTAGAGACTTAACGTCTTCAGATTGAAAGAAAAACACATAAAAAACCAGTCATAAGGAAAAAATACATTTAGAGCCAGCCATCTCGGAAAGGTGTCTGAATTCTAAGAAAAAAGACCCACTTAAAAGCCTCCAGCAACAGACAGGAGAGGAAAAAACATATCTATGAAGGAAGGAGAACAAAATTGGCAAATGGCAACAAGAATTCTTTGCCAAGAGAATGCCAAGGTGAATGTCAGGCAATAATAGCCCATATTCCTCCAAATTCTAAGAGAAACTAATTTTGAGTCCAGAATTATATACTTACCCAAGCAATTATTTAATTATATGGACAAAATAAGGACTTGTTTAGACATGTAGGGATGCTGAAAGTTTACAGCCTATGAACTTTGACCAAAATAATCACCTGTAGTTAAAAGAAAAATGAATACAAAGAAAAGCTGAGACAAAAAGATAATTAGGAAAACTTCTAATTACTTCTGAGTATTGATAACATGCCTGTGAATCTGTGGTGGACACTGGTGCTTCCCAGACACCCCTGCATCTTAAGGACTTAACGTTTCAACTGCTAGGAGTCCCTTGTGTGGGCAGCTTCAGAGATCAGGTCACCAGAGCTTTACAGAAGCAACCACCTTCACAGCCCTTCAGCCTCTCCAGGTGCGGATCACAACGAGCACTCCCTAATAAACTTCTTTCCGGAGAACAGGACTGCAACAAATTCTGAAGAAATTAATACGATTTCAAGAAAGTACAACTTAATTTTTAATTAAAAAAAATAGATAGCTAATGTTTTAAATGAATTTAATGAAATATAAGGGGCAGCAGCAAAAGCAGAAGACGAAGGGAGAGCCAGGTGTAAGGAAAAAGCAAGAGCACTCCCAGGAGGTCTAATATTCTTCAGGAGGGAGAAGCTGATATGTATTGATCAGTTCTCAACACCCATCCAAAGCTATGCTTAATTGTGTTTTTTAGATATGCAAGAGTAAGCTTTCAAAGTACTAGAGCACCAATTCTCAATTTTTTTTTTTTTTTTTTTTAGATAGATTCATTTGAACACCAGGGTGTCGTATAGCTCACAGCAACCTCAAACTTTTGGGCTAAAGAGATCATTTTGAGGGGACTGGGAGCAGTGGCTCACATCTGTACTCTTAGCATTCTGGAAGGCTGAGAAGGGTAAACTGCCTGAGCTCACAAGTTTGGGACCAGCCTGAGCAAAAGTGAGACCTTGTGTCTAAAAATAGTCAGGCGTTGTGGCGGGTGCCTGTAGTCCCAGCTACTTGGGAGGCTGAGGCAAGAGAATTGCTTAAGTCCAAGAGTTTGAGGTTGCTATGAGCTGTGACATCACCATACTCTACAAAGGGTGACAAAGTGAGACTCTGTCTCAAAAGAGAGAGAGAGAGAGAGAGAGATCATTTTGCCTCAGTCTCCCAAATAGAAACTACAGACACCTGCTACAACACCCTGCTAAATTTTCTATTTTTAGTAAAGACAGGGTCTCACTCTTGCTCACTGGTTTGGAACTCTTGAGCTCAGGCAATCCACCTGCCACAGCCTCCCAAAGTGCTAGGACTACACCATGCCCAGCTCTCAAATTTTAATGTGTATGTGCATAACATGATTGGCTTATTTTTAAATGCAGGTCTTCAGACTCTGATCTCCAGAAATTCTGACATCATGGGCATGGGGTGGGAGGAAGAAACCCTCTAGTTTTAACCAACACCTGATAGTTTTGATGAAGGTGATACTGTGAAGGCACTTTGAAAAGCACTGTGCTACTGAACAAAAGGAGACAAGGAAATTCCACCAACCCAACTAAAAAAAACAGGAGTAATGAGGACATTTTTTTAAAAAGTAATGAGAAATTAAAACAAACAAAAATGCAAAACAAGAAGTGTGGAATAAGAGCAAACATATTAGTAAACAGAAAGTGTGAATGGGTCAAATTTCCCTCTTAAAAGACTTGAAGAGGGAAGATTGACTTTAATTCAAAACTAAATCTAGCTATGGGGCGGCGCCTGTGGCTCAGTGAGTAGGGCACCAGCCCCATATACTGAGAGTGGCGGGTTCAAACCCGGTCCCGGCCAAACTGCAACAAAAAACAGCTAGGCATTGTGGTGGGTGCCTATAGTCCCAGCTACTCAGTAGGCTGAGGCAAGAGAATCACCTAGCCCAAGAGCTGGAGGTTGCCATGAGCTGTGACGCCACTGCACTCTACCTAGGGTGACAAAGTGAGACTCTATCTCTAAAAAACAAAACAAACAAACAAAAAAAACTAAATCTAGCTATCATCTGTTTATAAGAGAGTTATAACAAAATGACACAGAAAAGTTGAAAATAAAGGGACAAAGATATAACCAGGCAGATGATACCAAGAGAACAGGAATGGCAAAATTAATAGGATGAATAGAATTCAAGACAATTATCTGTAAATAAGAAAAAGGAGGATGCTTCATATTGATAAATGTATCTACCAATAAGTTAAAACATTTATGAAAGTTTTATGCACCTTACTGTATAGAATGAAAATATATAAGCTTAAAACTACTAACAAGGTACAAACAAAAATGATCACACTAACATGCAAAGTGATTTTTATTGCACAAATAAGTGTTTTTAAATTGTTTTCTTATAAAAATTACAAGCATATAAAAGTAGGGAAAGTAGACTGAGTCCTGTGTCCATTGCTCTGTTTAAATACCCACTAATATTTCACATAATCCCCCTTTTTCTGAGTATTTTTAAAGCAAATCCTAGACATCAATCATATCATTTCACCCATATATATTTCGTATGAATATTTCACCTGAATATACAATACCTGATAGCATTGTTCGTACCCATTGTAACATTATCATACCTAACACAATTGATAATAAATTCTTAATATCTAGTACCCAGATCATATTCAAATTCCTTCAAAGATATACATATATATTTTTTAATTTCTTTGCTTTTTTGTTGTTGTTGTTGTTGAGACAGAGTCCCACCCTATGCCCTGAGCAGAGTGCAATGGCGTCACAGCTCACAGCAACCTCAGACTCAGTGCAATGACGTCATAGCTCACTGCAACCTCAGACTCAGGCTGTGGGTATCCAGCTGCCTCAGCCTCTGGAAGCTACTGGGATTACAGGTGCTCACCACAGTGCCTGGCTGAGTTTTTACATTTTTTTCATAAGTTGAGGTCTCAGACTCGCTCAGGCGAGTCTTGAACTCCTAAACTCAAGCAGTTCTCCCTCCACAGCTTCCCACAGTGCTGGGATTATAGGCGTAAGCCACTGCACCCAGCCAAAGATATATTTTTATAGTTGGTTTGTTTGAATCAAGATTTAAGTAAGGTCTTCATATTACATTTGATTGTTTTGACTCTTAAGCTTCTTTTGTACTATAATAGCCCCCTTGCCATTCTTTTTTTATGTCTTAAGATTTTTAAAAAGTCTTACTGAGATATAATTCACCAATATAAAGTATACAATTAGTTTTTAGTATATTCACAGTTGTATAACCATCACCATAATCAGTTTTACATTTTCATCACCCCAAAAAACAAATTCTGTACACTTAACCAGCACTGTTCATTTTATGGGTTTAATATTCACCAAGAAACAAGTTAGTTGAGTCCACTAGGGTTTCAAACTGGTGACTTTCCATTTATAGCATTCTTTCTGCATTTATTAATTGGAATACTTCAATAATGAATGTTCATCAGGCCAGGTATGGTGGCTCACACTTGTAATCCCAACACTTTCAGAGGCAGAGGCTAGAAAACTGCTTAAGGGCAGGGGTTCTAGATCAGCCTGGGCAATATAGTGAGAATTCATCTCTACAAAAAAAAGAAAAAGAAAATAGCCTGGCATGGTGGCCAGCACCTACTTGGGAGACTGAAGTAGGAGGATCACTTGAGCCCAGGAATTCAAGGTTATAGTGAGCAATGATCAGGCCACTGCACTCTAGCCTGGCCCACACATCCACACACCCACACATTATCTAGCCCATTCCACACATCTACACATCATCTCAAAAAAAAGGAATTTTTTGTTGTTGTTGTTGCTTTTTGGTTATCCTAAAATAAAATTTGAATGGGAAAGGAACTGAAATGCTTGATTCTTTCTATTTATGAATTTATAGATAAGTAGGTGCCTTAGCATCCTTCAATGATGTCCAATGAGGTTTCTTATGTCTTACATCAAGAAATTTTACAGGGAGGGGAGAGGAGGGGGGAGGATGGATGGAGGAGGATATATGGTGGGACCACACCTACGGTGCATCTTACAAGGGTACATGTGAAATTTACTAAATGTAGAATATAAATGTCTTAACACAATAACTAAGAAAATGCCAGGAAGGCTATGTTAACAAGTGTGATGAAAATATGTCAAATTGTATATAAAACCAGTGTATGGTGCCCGATGATTGCATTAATATACACAGCTATTATTTAATAAAAAAGAAAAAAAAGAAAGAAATTTTACATCTGTGCGAAATCAAATCAAGCCCAAGAGTTTGAGGTTACTGTGAGCTATGATGCTACAAAACTCTACCCAGGGTGACAGAGTGAGCCTCTGTCTAAAAAAAAGGGGGGGAGGGGGCGGCTCCCGTGGCCAAAGGACTAGGGTGTTGGCCCCATATACCGGAGGTGGCATGTTCAAACCCTGGTCCTGGCCAAAAACTGCAAAAAAAAAAAAGAAAAGAAAAGAAAAAAGAAAGAAAGAAATTTTACGTAAGTGATATGATTCTATGAATTAACAACTATTGTTCTTTTTCTAATGTCTGTATTTTTCCCATTAGTCTTTGATTGTTTGATTTCTAGTACAATAAGATGTGCCGGGTTTATGTTATACATTTCTCATCCTAAGATTACAATCACCCATTTTTCCAAGGGGCCTGGGAATAGAAATCACTACCTGAATATTAGGGGCTCATTGCTACAGCATTGTTACTGCATTTTCTTCTTTTCATTAGACAGAGTTAGAAAGTTTTTGAAAGAAAAAGTATAAAATTAGACTGATTTTTCCATTTCACAGTTAAGATTACAGAATATTTATGCAACTTCTCTGATTTGTTGTTTTGAGACAGGGTCTTACTCTGTTGCCTGTGGTAGAGTGCAGTGATGTCAACATAGATCACAGCACCTCAAACTCCTAAACTCAAGTGATCCTCCTGCCTCAGCCTCCCAAATAGCTGGGACTATAGGTGCCATCTGTTTTCAATTTTTAAGGATTTCCTTTCATTCTTTTTAAATTTAATTTTATGTAAAACTTTTACATGAGGATAACATTAACCATATAACAAAATAACTTCACAAAAGTCTTGCTTCATCTCTGCCCCTTCCCTTGAACCTTGCGTTTTCCCACAGACAAATGATTTTGTTAATTTCTGCCTCATATATCCACTGCTTTGAAAATAAAGTACACATATCTATGCCCCCAATACAAAAAAACAGGATACTATAAACAGTGCTCTGCATTTTTTTTCCACCTAAAATATAGCCTAGTTTATAACTCAGTAAAATACAAAGAAATCTTCCTCATTCCTCAGTACAATTGTGTGGTTAGTAGAGATCTTTTTAAAACACAAATTAGGGCCAGGCATGGTGGCTCACACCTGTAGTCCTAGCACTCTGGGAGGCTGAGGCAGGTGGATTGCCTGAGCTCATGGGTTTGAGACCAGCCTGAGCCAGAGTGAGACCTCATCTCTAAAAATAGCCAGGTGTTGAGGCAGGCACCTGTAGTCCCAGCTACTTGGGAGGCTGAGGCAAAAGAATCTCTTGAGCCCAGGAGTCTGAGGTTGCTGTGAGCTGTGACACAACAGCACTCTATAGAGGCCAACAAAGTGAGACTATGTCTGAAAAACATAAATAAATAAAAATAAATAAAACACAAATCAGACTATAGGATTTACCTATTTAAACCTTTAAAGGTTTCTATTACAATTAGAATAAAATCTAAACTTCTGTCCACAGTTCTCAAAGCCTTATCTTACCTGGACCCACTAATAATTCCAACTCACCTCATTCTGTGCAGCTTCCTCTAGCTCAATGGTCCTCAACATTACTTGTATATTAAAATTATCAGGGTTACTTTTAAAAAACATTTTTCTCCAGACTGATTAATCTGAATTTTGGGAGGGAAAGGCTCAGGCATTAAAATTTTAAAGGGCAATTCTCAAACATTAACAAACACCAGAAGCATCTGAAGAGCTAGTAAAACATCTTCTTAGGTCCCACTTTTGGAGATTTGGATTGAGCAGTTCTAAGTGAGGGCTTGAGAATCTGCACTTCTAAAAGTATCCAAATAACGCTGATGCTGCTAGTCCTGAGCACACTCTGAGAACCCACACAACTTGTCACAGGCACATCTCATTTTGTTGCACTTCTCTTCATTGTGCCCCACAGATGGTGCATCTTTTACACGTTGAAGGTTTGTGGCAGCTGTGCATCTAGAGCACCATTTTTCCAACACTCTGTGTTCAAGTTATGTCTCTGTCATGTCTTGGTAATTCTGTCAATATTCCAAACTTTTTCATTGTTATTATCATATGGGTTCTAATGATCTGATCTTTGATGTTACTACTGTAATTGTTTTGGAGTCCTACACTCAAATAAGACAGCAAACAAAATCAATAAATGTGTGTGCTCTAATTGCTTTACCGACCATTCCCCCATCTCCTTCCCTCTGTTCAGGTCTCTCTCTTTCTTAAGACACAACAATATTCCAATTAAGCCAATTAATAACCTTCAATGGCCTTTAAGTTTGCAAGTGAAAGGAAGAGTTACATGTCTTGCTGATATGGAGAAAGTTGTACAGTCTGGAGAGAAAATCAAACCAACCACAACATTTTCCTAAGCCAAAGCCCTAAGCTCTTCAATTCTATGAATGCTGAGAGAAGTTAGGAATCTGCAGAAAAAAAGTTGGAAGCTAGCACAAGTTGGTTAATGAGATTTAAGGAAAGAAGTTATCTTTATAACATAAAACACAAGGTGAAAAAAAACGCAAGGTGAAATAGCAAGTGGTGATATATAAATAGAAGCTGCAGCAAGTTAGCCAGAAGATCTACTGATGAACGTGGCTACACTAAACAACAGATTTTCAATGTAGATGAGATAGCTTTTTATTGGAAGAAGATGCCATCTAGGCCTTCGATAGCTAGAGAAGAAAAGTCAATGCTTGGTTTCAAAACTTCAGAGGACAGGCTGAGGCTCTTGTTAGGGACTAATGCAGCTGGTGACTTTAAGTTGAAAGCAATACTCATTTACCTCTCTGCAAGTCTTAGGGTCTGTAAGAATTATAAATATGCTAAATCTTCTCTGTATTTGCTCCATAATTAGAAGAACAATTTACAGCATAGTTTACTGGATATTTTAAGCCCGTGGCTGAGACCTACTGCTCAGAATAAAAGATTTCTTTCAAAATATAACTGCTGATTGACACTGTACCAGGTCACCTAAGAGCTCTGATGGAGATGTACAAGGAAATAATGTTATTTTCATGTCTGGTAACACAACATCTATTCTATAGCCCATGGATCAAGGAGCTTTTTTACTTTCCAGTCTTATTATTTAATAAATACACTTCATAAGTTTATAGCTGCCATAGATAATGATTTCTCTAATGGCTCTGAGCAAAATAAAGTGAAAACCTTCTAGAATAGAACCACCATTCTGGATGCCACTATGAACATACATGATTCATGGGGAGATCAAAATGTCAACATTTATAGGGGTTTGGAAGAAGTTGATTCCAACTCTCATGGATGACTTTAAGGGGTTCAAAACTACAGTGGAGGAAGTAACTGCAGATGTGGTGGAAATAGTAAGAGAACTAGAATTAGAAGTGGAGCCACAGGATGTGACTGAATTCCTGTAATCTCATGACAAAACTTGAATGGATAAAGTTACTTCTTAGGAATGGGCAAATAAAGTGTTTTTTTCCAGATGTGGTTTTTTTTTGTTTTTTTTTTTTTTTGAGATGGGGGCTCACACTATTGCCCAGGCTGAAGTGCAATGCCACGTTAATAGCTCACAATACCCTCCAACTCTTGGGCTCAGGTGTTCCTACCTTAGCCTCCTGTGTAGCTGAGATGACAGGTGTGTACACATGCCCAGTTAATTTTTATTATATGTTTTTAGACAAATGGTCTTTATATTTTGCCCAAACTGGGCTCATAATCCTGGCCTCAAGCAATCTTCCCTCCTCAGCCTCCTGAGTCACTGGGATTATAAGTGTGATCCACCATCCCTTGCTAGAAAATGGTTTCATGGAATGTAATCTATTATTGGAAGATGCTGTGAACATGGTTTAAATAACAACAAAAGACTTAGAATATTCCATAAACTTAGCTGATAAAGCAGTAGCAGGACTTAAGACTATTCTCACTCCAATTTCGAAAGTTCTACTCTGTATAAAATGCTATCAAACAGCATCACATGCTACAGAAAAGTCTTATGTGAAAGAGTCTATCTGTACAGCAAACTTCATTATTGTCTTATTTTAAGACACTGCCATAACCACCCCAAGCTTCAGCAACCACCACTCTGATCAGTCAATAGCCATCAACATCTAAGGAAAAACATCTACTGGGGAAAAGATCATGACTCACTGAAGGCCCAGATGATCATGAGCATTGTTTAGCAATAATGTGTTTTATAATTATGTACAATGTTTTTTAGACATAATGCTATTGCACACATAATACTATTATACACAGTGCAACATAAACATAACTTTTATATGCACTAGGAAAGCAAAAATTTCATATGACTCAGTTTATTGCAATGTTCACTTTATTGTGGTGATCTGGAACAGAACCTGCAATGTCTCCAAGGTATGCCTGGGACTTCTACCACTTTAACACATTTGTTTCTTTTTAAACTATTAATCGCAAATTTGTGTTGACTTGTTCATGTCAGCACTGAGTGTAACGAGACCATGTTTATCTTGTTTATGGCTCTATCTGCACCCAGCACCTAGGATAATGCCTGAAGCATAAATCTTTGATAAAGAGTGGTAATGTGTTGAATCATAATGGAAGAAGTTAAGAGGCCTTTCTTACAAATCAACAGCTCAAGCAGTTGAAAATAAATAAGAACACTTCACAAGCACTAGGATGGGGATAGTAAAAAGCACATAACAATGTATTGAGGAAGATGTAGAGAAATTAGACCTGCATACTCTCCTGGTAGGAATGTAAAATGGTCCAGCAATTTAGGACAATAATCTGGCAATTCCTCAGAACATTAAACATAGAATTAGCATATAACTCAGCTAGTTATTTCACTCTCAGGTATTGTGATAATTAATTTTATATGTCATCTTAACTGGGCCACAGTACCCAGAGAGTTGGTCAACATTTTCCTGAGTATTTCTGGATAAGATTAACATTTACAACAGTGGTGTTAGGTAATTGCCCCAGAAAAGCCCCTTCCCCAGAAAGCCCCTTCCTGCTTTCAACAGACCAAGACCAGCTGTCTCACTCTTAAAGTTACAGCTCCTTTCCAAGCACAGGGAGTTGCCCTCTGAACAACAGGAAGTTGCCTGCTAGACATCTCCTTATCTCCCAGTAACAAAACTTACCTCATCTCCCTGTCCCAATTACCTGCTGAAAATTTCAAACTTACGGCCTGCCCCTAATGGCTCTTCCCACCAGAGCAGTAAGTAACTCCTTATTGGCTATTCTACCATCCCGGCACCATTCTGAGACTTCCCCTAACTGAACCTATATAAAGGTGTGCTTTTCTTTTGGTCTCTCTCTCTCTCTTTTTCTCTCCTCCTTGGTGCTGCTCTGCAGCATCCCTTGCCAATAAAGACCTTTCGTATAAGACTTGGTGGTCTGTGAGATCTCTGCCAGTGGAGTGCTGCCTTTTCAAGTGGAATCTGAGTAAAGCAGATTGTTTTCCATAATATGGTTAACCATTCTAATACTGCTATACATTTATACTGTAATTGAACAATTAAGTAAATGGATGGCAGATAGTGAGGGTCAATTTTTGTAACATAGGTAATGGCCTGAAAAAGAGCAAAATGTTTTATTAGCTGTCTCTTTAAATCCCACAACTCTTGAGGAATTAAAACCTACATCCCTGCCCAAGGCCATAAATCAGAGGGGAAGGGGAGTGTCCTTTGTTCTTCATACCACAGGAGATGGCTCAACCTCAATTGCCCAGGCAGAGGTCAGGAGATTGTCTTCCCCAAACACAGGATGGATCAGAGCCATCAACTACAATTAAACAGCAATAGCCTGAAGCTGAAAATCCTCCCTTTAAAGCTCTGTATTGCTCCTTACAGATAAATTGATGGCACTTTAAGACACAAGTCTCCATTCTCTTCATTTGCTGGCAACTTAATAAACCTCCTTTCCTTTCTCCTCAAACCACTTGTCCTCCTTCTGATGTGGCCTCAGGGACAAGTACCAAATTTTTGGTAGCAGTTTCTTACTGTGACAGTGGGAATTTACAAATATGCAAGGGGAGGAGGCTAGAATCATCCATGTGGTAATAGAGTTGAAGATACCAGTATAAACTAATGTTTGCTTTAATATAGATGGGCACATATAGAAATATTTATTAATATAGGTGTATATATATAACACATATATATATACACATACATATATATACATAATCTACACACATACAATTTCTTGTTCTGTCTGCTAAGAGGAACTAATAGCACTTCCACTCCACGAGCAACAAGATACTGGTTTCCAACACCATTCTCCAATAAAAGTAATCATAGATTCCTAGAGAAATGACTGATTCTACAACTGGAAGAAGACATATAATAGACAAAACTGAAGCATCTTATCATGCTGGAAAGTAAAGAAGTACGCAAAACAAAAATAAAACCAAAAACTGCCCAGAATGATAGAGATACATCAATAGGACACAGAAGCCATGAGAAAGAGTTCCGGTGGCCAAAAACGGAAGATATTAAACAACAAATATTTGTAGTAGTATTGGATCGTAACCTAAAGTATAAAAAAAAAATCTATGAGTCCATACTGGCATTAAAAAAAACAACATGGTTGGGATTAAAGATGGCAGCCGAGTAACAGCTTCCCTGCAACTGGGCACGGCGAGTCTGGGGAGACAAGACTCCAGGCATCTCTGGCTGGTGGGATCTGCCTATGATCAACCCTTTGAGGATATAGGGAACCAGCAAAGGACATCTGGACCCCAGGAAGAGGACAAAAACAGTGGAAAACTGGCAAGTGGCTGCCTGTGTTCGATCAACCTAATCACGCCGGCAACCGTGAGTACAAGCAGCAGTGAGACTGCAAACCGGAAAGGCCTTACCTGTGAACTATTTTGGTGTTCTTGGACTTGGCGCTCAGTTGAGCTGCCTTGGGGAGAGCTTGAGCAAAAGTGTGGAGAACCTTGGGCATTGTCTGGGGCCCCAGACTGAGCCACTGAGTGGGGCACAGGAAGCCATTGTGAAAAAACTGCCCCGTCAAGCTCCATCCTCAGGGTCCCAGAGCAAGGATCGATTGGGACAAAGAACCTAGTGACTGAGCAGCCTAAAGGCAGGGACTGAACTGCCTTACAGCCTTAATCCTTAGGGGCAAAGTGAGGTGGTTTTGGCATACTGGAGCCTTGGGCTATTGCCCTGGGTAGAGTGCCATGACGTCACAGTTCATAGCAACCTCAAACTCCTGGGCTTGGCACCACCGAGATCTCCATAAGAGCTGTGCAGTGACCCCCGACCAGTGACCCACACCCACCAGGCCTCCGCATTCCCTGACCAGGAACTGCAGGAGCCACGCAACCCTGCATCCTCTCTCCGTGTCCTCCAAGCCTCCACACTAGCCCATTCATCTGGCCAGGCACCCTGGTAGCTACGTGCCCTCTGGAGCCCTCCCTGCCTCTACGCATACCCTTCTCCTGGCCAGAGACTGCTGGAGCCTTGTGTTCTCTGTGCCAAAGTCATTGGGTGCAAGGCACTCCCAGAACCATGTGCACCACCCCCAGCCCTGTTGCTGGATCCTGGCATGTCACACACAAGAGCCGCTTCTGCAACCAGAACTCCCTAGCTACAGCAGCCCCATAGTAACTACATAGTAACTACACAGCCCCCTACAAAGATCCAGCAACAATAGAGTGATCTCACTGGGTCTAATCTTGGAGAGACACCTCCCCAACTCTGAGGACAGCCAGAGGCAATGGTGAAAAACAATCATGAGGTAAAATCAACAGAAAAACTCTGGCAATATGAATAATCAGAGTAGATCAACTCCCCCAAGGATCAATGGGGCAGAAACAACACAAGACCCCATGCACAAACAAATAGCTGAGATGTCAGAAATTGAATTCAGGATCTGGATAG
>CAUYPK010120687.1:0-15416 GCA_963574355.1 Loris lydekkerianus
CATCCCACGCACCGTTTGTGATGGGTCAGTCTCCACCAGGGTCCTCAAATCCTCGTCCTAGATTACTCTAGATCGACCACTTTGGGGCTCATCTTCGAAGCTAAAATTTTTGGAACAAAATTTCACAAACCAACATCGAACAGTGTGTTCATTAACACTATCATTGCCAAATGCCTGGTCAATTTTTCGGGCTGTTTCGGCAGCGCTTTGGTTCAATTTGAATTCGTAGAGAAAAATTGGCCGAAAATCGCTTGATGACATCATATAGTAATAGGCTGAAAAGAATAAAAAAAATTAAAAGTAGAAAAAAATTAACAGCACCAATGTATAGAGTACAGAATTCTCCATCAACAAGTATATACCACGACACAGTAGAATAAATATTTATTGAGATATGGAGCTACAAAAACACATGACAGTAAAACGGACAAAACTTTTGAAACAGCCTAATATCACATGAATGTCAGTTTCAAGGAAAGATTTCTTGTCCCCTCCCTGAACTTGCCCACTTACACATGTGTGTGAAGTCCCTCTGCATAGCTGTTCACCAGTGACCTTTGGGGTTGAGAGGTTGTACTTTGAAGAAGGGGAAGAAGGGTTTGAATGCTGGGTTTAGAATAAGGAGTGAGAAAAGGAGGTGCTTGGTAGGCTCTGCGGTGGTCACCTCAGCGCCTCTGTGCAGTCAACACTCCACGTTTCTGTGTCATGGAAATCTCTTGGTGCTTTACAGCAAGTGTCTGACTCCAGCCCCTCTGGCCTGCAGACACAGCCACAGCATCACCACGACATGTTTGATGCTGAGCTGGAGCTGAGCAGCACACCTCTGCCGCCAAAGCCTCCCAACTGAGGGAAGCCCCTTCAAACAGCAAGTCTTGTTCCAGGGCAGCTTGTTATCAGCGGCAATCCAATTTTCTTTTAAATAGACTTTTCTTTCAAATGCTTGGCAGCTAAAAATCTAAAGAATCAAGGTTTAAACGCTCTTATCCTGAACGAGAAATTCTAATAATAGCTTGGCACATAGTAGGTGCTTGGTAAGTATCTGCTTACTGTGCCAATGTGTCCTGCACACATCCTGAGGAATTATGTAGATCACCCTGTTGTTTTGACTTTACACTTTGCTGAAGGTTGGCTGGTGGCCAGATCATTGCAAAGATTCTAAAATGCAGAAGAAAGCAGAACATTTCTGCAGAGATAAGATTGTGCTCAGGGATTGCTAAATCCCCTCCTTGGCTTGCATTGCAAGGAACAAGTCCAGCATCCTCATCTGGTCTTTCACTGAAAAGATGAAAGGCAAAAGTCAATAGAGAGGCTGGGCTGGGAGAGCAACAAGATAATTCGTAGTAAAAGGAAATCGCTACAGGTGCATGAGCAGGTGTGTGTGGGGGGAGGCTTCTGGCCCCCTTGGGCCAATGAGGATGGTGTTCTGAGTAAGGGTGGAGCACACTTGGGAGGCAGTGAATCTCCCAGGACTTAGAGAGAGCAGATATATGAGAGAACAAATATTTTCTAAACTTCTACTATCTGTGTGCTAGGTTGTGGAGAAAGAATGTGAGAGACAAAAAGGAATTTATAATCTAGAGAAAAGAATCACCCCTTGAAGAGAATCATTTACATAGGGCTCTTTATTGGATTAAAGGAGAGGAAAACTGCTCCCATAATATTTGGGTTTATGTGCTGAGTTACACACAGAGGAAGTTTCAGGCATGTGTCCTAAGTCACATGTATGGGTAGTCTAGTTTGTAATGCTGGGCAGAGCATAGCAAAAGAGTTGGGGAAGGTGAGTGTGCTCTCTGCTGCCTAGAGATTCAGCCTCCAGCCCTGGTGAGCAGCTGTGTGACGTGTGGTTCAGCCACAGACAGACTGCACAGCACTCATCTTCAAGGCCCGCCATTCCCTTTCAAGGTCACTCTGCTTCTCAGCGAGTATGAATGCGTCTTTGGGATGCTGAGCATGAATTTAGAACATCTCTCATGGCATGGAAACTCTGAATTACACATAAAAGAGAGATCTCTTACTTGGGAAATGTTCCAATTCCAACATTAAAGACTGAAGCAGTGTCTAGATGTGAAGCACTGGCAAACTTCCCCTTTGGCATGTATATTTGCTAGAAAACTAAAAAGGTCATCACATAAAAACAAGTTTCATAAAAGTCAGGTAAAATGTTTCTTGATGTCATATGTTAACTGAATCTGACATATTAGGAGACTTGACATTTGAAGCCATCATTATTAAAAAAAAGATGAGTCTATTTTTATTCCAAAAGAAAGGATGGCATGAATAGTATTTGCAATTGATAGCTGATCTTTTCAGGATTAGGGAAATTTTTGTGATCTGTTTGCTGGACAAACTTTGAAAAGACAGTAAAAATCTCTTGAACTTATTGTGTGGTTTACGAAAATGTAATAGTGCCTGAAAGCTGAGCAGTTGTAGAATACATTTTCTTTTAAGTCAAGCTAATTATTGAAAGCCTCAGTCAAAAAATTCTTTGAAGATCAATTGAGAAGGATGCATATCGTTGGGTACGGGAAATGATGGCAAAGGTTCCAGAAGGTCACGATGGTTCACTCTACGATACCCACGGCTGTCTGGGACTGTCACGGCTGCAGCAGAGACAAAGGACAATTCCACAGAAGCACAGGAGCCAAAGGCAAGTCATGTTCCGTGGTGAGTGTTAGGGAGCATTTGGTGGCCTTGTTTTGCTTTCCAGGAAATTTGACCACTAAGACAATTGTCTAATGTACAGTGTTTGTCTTCCCACCTATAATGCTCACTAATGACAAATATTATAAATGCCCTGCCTTTTTTCTTTTCTTTTTGGCTTATGAAGTTGGAAAGCCTTGAGGAATTTATCTTCTCAGAGAGAATAAGACACTCCGAAATAGGGTGTAAGACATTATCTAAGAAAGGAACTGAGAAGAGGAGAGAGCGTCAGTACTGAGATGAGAAAAAGAATGAAATTACATCTGTAGATGCCAGAATATTATAATACAAAGGCAAGAATATTATCCTGGAGTGAAAGAAGGAAATTGTGATAGTACAAGTAAGCAGTATATTGTGCCATTTTAAATGTAAAGGAAGCCACAAGCTTTCCTAGTTTGAAGACTCCTACTTATAATCATGGAAAAAGAGTCGCTATGGTGCACAGCCCTGACATGGTGACCCAATGGGTGGGCTTTTTGGTCTGAGTGTCTGGGATGGGCCCAGTGGCTCATTAACCTGCCTATCGTGGCTGTCCACTCCGAACCCACGAGTGAATACATAAAGCAAACAGGAGAGTTCAGAATGAATCTTTGTGTTCTGAGGTGCTGGATTCAAGAACACTTTTAGTATATTAGCTCTTCTTTTAATTACAGATTGGGTCTTGAAACAATGTCTGGGAACTCAGGAAAGTAATGGGTGGTTTCAGAGATGGTGTGGACTATGGCTGGCTTTTTTATACACATATATTTATTGATAAGTAGTATATTCATCAAATGTTATTGAAGTAGCTACTTCATGTTAGGTGTGAAAAATACAAAACGAATTAAATAAGATATAGTTCTTTTTTTTTTTTTTTTTTTTTTAGAAAAAGGATCTTAGTCTAGTGGGAAAGAAATCTAACAATGCACAGAGTGATAAAGGATACAGTAATGCTATTCTGAGGATGCTAAGAGGACCTAGGAATGGGGTCATTAATTCAAACTGAGAGCTCCAGAAAGTTTACATGTAAGAAGCGTCTTGATCTCAGTTAGCTAGATGTAATGTGAAGAAGGGCTCTCTAAGCTGAATGAATACGATTTTTAAAACAAAATTTCTGCATTCCTGGAACCTCAAATATTTTGTCAGGCCTGGAGTCATGAAAGCATTTGGAGACTGGGAGGAAGGAAGGTGGCAGGAAGATGTGGGCAAATCTCAGAGGACATTGGGGCTAAGCTATGGATTCACACATCAACCCAAACCTATGGAGAGTCATTAAACAATTTCAAGCAGTGAAATGATTTACATTGCATTTGCATTTTAGGATGCTTGCTCTTGGATGTGTAAAGAATGATTGGGAGTTCAGTCCCTCGGAGCCCAGAACATATGAACACTAGACTCAAAGAAAAGGTGGGAGTTCTTAAAGGAGTCAGGATAAAGAATAAGTTCTCTCAGAGGCTTTCTGATCAAGAAGGGTTTAAAAGAAAATTGAGGGAGATAAACACCAGTACAATGAAAAAACGAATTATAATAGAATACACCAGATGTCATTAGAAGAATCATTGCAGGGGGAGACTCTCAGATAAGAAGAGTGTCATTAGGGTGTGTGGATTTTGTTGAAGTAGGATGGGAAGGCAGTGAGGATTTCAAGTAAGGGTGATAGAATCTGATTTCTGTTATAAAATGATCCCTATGAGAAGAATGGACTGTGGGTGGACAGCAGTGTAAGCCCCCAGATCCACACACCCTAATGATGCCCACGCGATCCACCTTCCACCTCTCCTGGTAGCCTCCTCTTCACTCAAATGGATTTTCTCTCATGCAGCCCCAATTATTGACTGCAGCCTCTTAATTCACTGTTTCTCGTGCCTGGAAGTGTGTCATGATCATCCTGTCTGAATCCTGCTCCCTCTCAGCTGTTCTCTAGTTCATAGATAGTTCTGCGTGTTTTCTTCAAAGTAGGGACTATGATAGGAATCGTCTTTGTTTCCCGTTTGACATCTGTCCTCTCTAGTAGACAGATACTCCCTGAAAGTAGGGGCCTTCTTTGATTATTTCACTTCTAAATCACCAGCAACTGGGGAGTGACTGGTCCCTAACAGGTGAGGAGAGTGAGTGAGTGAGTGAGTGGATAGTTCCCTGGGGTTTCTCTGCCTGTTCCTGCAGGCTCAGGCTCTCTCGGCCTCCAGAACCCAGGAGGGACTTATGGCCATTAGTTGGGATTCGCCTCTGCTTCCCACCCAGCTCTGACTTCAAGCCCCAGTGGCTACATGCTGCTTTCACTCACATTTGGAATCCTGCTTTGTTTTGCTCCACTGCTCTGGTAACAGGCACTTTTCCTTCCTTGTTTTTTGTTTTTTTTTTTCTTCCAATATTAGGTGAATCTTTCAGAAGATTCATGTACTGTGTTAGTGAGTAAGGGTTACAAGCCATTGAAACTTAAGTTTCTTAAAAAAAATGGAACCATTATGTTTTATAGTTTGGATGAGATGTAGGGAAATATGGCTTATGGTTAGAAATAAATTCAGAATATTTGAATCATATGAAACCCTAGGGTTTTATTAGTGGAAATTATGGTAATGAAGAATGTGTGCTATGACTTTGAATTGTAGTAAATATCCAGAAAAACATATAAATAAACTATATCTTGTCCAATTCTCAAAAAGATAGAGGTCTCCTGACCCCCTTTCTCCAAAAATTCAAGGTTATATAGGCTTTATTTTTGCTGTACTTGTCACTTTTGTATTACTAATAGGAGGAAATGTCTCAGGGTTAACAAGAAGCAGGAACTATAAGAAAATTTAACCAAAAAAAATGTATATTCTCTTGAGAATTTTAGTTTGTATTTCAGGCTACCTAGCTTGTTGGGCTTGGATTAGGATTTTAGGATAAATGGGGAATGTTGGGGAAATATAATTACAAACCAAAATCTCAACCTAGAAAACCTCCCCACAAAAATGGTAGGGGAAAAAAGCGACTTTACTACTGAAGACACAGAATGTAATGTGTATTACAGGAGATTGCAAACAAAGAAAGAAATCTTGCCTTTTATATACCTAGCAGATTACATACCCAAGAACATTTATATACATGTTCTTAAGACATAAGTAACTAGTCCTCAAGTATGAAGACTTGACAGCACCATTTGTCACACATGATTCATCCTAAATTTACCTGGCAAATGGGGTGACCATCTGTGTTAGTTAATTGACTTTATACGAAGAAAAAACAAACTTCTCATAGCTTTATGACAGGAGGTAGTCTGTGACTTGGAGCAAGGCAGCAGCTGAAGTTAGGCTCCTATCTTTCCTTAGAAATTGGGGGATAGGGGGTTATCTGCCTTGATGCTCACATTTCAGAGATGACCCCCTGGCTCTTGGGAAAGACATTCCTGCATTCCTGGGTGGTAAAACTGGTAAGACACAAAGAAAGAGGAGAGAGAAGTTTATGTCTGTCTCAAAGAAAAAGAGAAAGAATTTAAATAAAAAATGCTCTCAAAAAAGGAGGAGAGGATGTCTTTCTGAAAAATACTTTATTTTTTAGAGTAGTTTTGAGTTCACAGCAATGGAAAAAAAGGTAAGAAAGGTACCTATAAGTATCTTGCCCATACAGATGCACAACCTGCCCTATTATCAACACCCCCATCAGAATGTACACTTGCTACCCTCTGTGAACTCACACTGACACATCATTATTAACCCAAGTTCATAGTTTACAGTAGTGTCAGTCTTTGTAGATCATGCATTCTGCTAGTTTGGATGTATGTATGATGACATTTATTCACCATTGTAGTATTCATTAACATGCAGTACAGAGTGTTTTCACTGCCCTAAAAATCCTCTGTGTCCTACCAAATCCCTGGCAACCACTCATCTCTTCACTGTCTCCACAGTTTTGCCTTTTCCAGAATGTCATACAGTTGGAATTGTACATTAGGTAACCTTTTCAGATTGGCTGTTTACACTCCATAGTGTGTACTTATGGATTTTCTATGTATTTCAGCCTTGATAGCTCACTTCTTAGATATAAATAATATTCTACTGTCTTGATGTACCAGTTTGTGTATCTGCTCATCTACTAAAGGACATCTTGTCTGCATCCAAGTTTTGGGAATTATCAATAAAGCTGCTAAAAATGTCCATGAGCGTGTTTTTGTGTGATTTAAACTTTTTGACTTATTTGGGTAAATAACGAGAAACATGATCACTGGATTGTACCCTAAGATGATGTATAGTTTTATAAGAAACCACCAAACTGTCTCCTAAGTGGCTGCTTCATTTGTGTTTCCACCAGCAATGAATGCGAGTTCTTCTGCATTTTAACCAATGTTTGAATTTCTATCATTCTAATATGTGTGTAGTGGTTTCTCATTTTTGTTTAATTTAATAGTCTGCATTTCCTGATGACATAGGACATGAAATGTCTTTTTATATGCTTACTTTCCATTTGTACGTCTTCTGTAGTGAGGTTTCTATTAAGCCCTTTACATCATTTTTTCATCAGATTATTTGTCTTCACATTGAGTTTTAAGAGTTCATTGTTTACTTTGAACAACAGTCCTTTATTAGACGGATCTTCTGCAAATATTTTCTCCCAGTCTATGTCTTATACTATCATTGACTTGACACTTCTTTGCTTTGCAAATGTTGAACCAGCCTTGATGTTTTCAATTTTATTTATTTATGCTCTAATTCTTATTATTTATTTTTTCTGCTAATTTTGGGTTTGTTTTTTCTAATTTCCTAAGATGTAAACTTAGACTATTGATTTTAAATACTTTTCTACTATGTATTCAAAGTTATAAATTTCCCTTTAAGCACTGCTTTCACTGTGTCTCATAAATTTTGATAAACTTTGTTTTCATTTTCATTTAGTTCAGAATATTTCTAAATTTCTCTTGAGATTTCTCTTTGACCCATGTTACTTAGAAATGTGTTATTTAACCTCGATTTTCAAGATGTCTTTTTGTTATTGATTTCTAGTTTAATTCCTTTGTGATCTGAGAGCAGACATAGTATGATTTTTATTCTTTTAAATTTATTAAGGTTTGTTTTATGGCCCAGAACATACTCTATGTTGGTGAATGTTCCAGTGGGCTTGAGAAGAATGTGTATTCTGCTGGTGTTGATGAAGTAGTTTAGGGATGTCACTTATATCCACTTGATTGATGGTGTTGAGTTCAACAACATCCTTACTGATTTTCTGCCTGCTGGATCTGTCTGTTTCTGATAAAAAGGATGTTAAAGTCTCCAACTATGATTGTGGATTTTTCTATTTCTCCCTGTGGTTCCATTGCTACATGCATACACATTAAAGATTGCTGTGTCTTCTTGGAGAATTGACCTATTCATCATTTCATAAAGCCCTTCTTTATCTCTGTTATCTTTCCTTACTTTGAGGGAGAAATCAATTAATTAATTAATTTGTATGGCTACTCTGCTTTCTTCTGAATAATGTTAGCATGGAATATGTTTCTCCAAACATTTACTTTTAATCTATATGTCTTTATATTTAAAGTGGGTTTCTTGGTTTTTGATCCACTATAACAAACTCTGTGTTTAAATTAGTGCATTTAGACCATTGATGTTCAAAATGATTATTAGCTTACTTGGATTAATATCTGCCATATTTGTTAATTTTTTTATTTGTTCCTTTGTCCTCTGTTTCTATTTTTGTCTTCTATGCTTCTCCTGATATTTGTGGTCTGAATTAAGCATTTTATATGATTTTATTTTCTCTCTTTTCTTAACATCAGTTATATTTCCTTTTAAAATATTTTTAAGTGGTTACCCGAGAGGTTGCAATATATACTTACAACTAATACAAGTCCACTTTTAAATAACACTATAGAGTCTCATGGGTAGTGTGATAACAAATGATCCCAATTCCTCCCTCTTGTCTCTTGTACATGTATTATTACTATTATCCATTTTATTAATAGATAGGCAGCAATTCTACTGGCAACAGTTTCCCTCAATTTTTGTTTGTCTGAGAAAGTCTATTTCTCTTTTACTTCTGAAGGATTATTTTTCAGCATAGTGAAGTTTAGATTGGTATTTTCTCTTAACCCTTTGAATATTTCACTCCAGTCTTTTCTTCCACGCACGGTCTCTGAGGACAAGTCAGATCTAATTTTTACTTTTGCTCCCTTATAGATAAGGTGTTGTTTCCTCTGGTATTTTTCAGGATTTTTTTCTTTAACTATTATTTCCCATAGTTTAAAAATTATATGTCTGGGCATAGTTTTGTTTTGTTGGCTTTTCTTCTTCTTGGCATTCTCTGAGCATCTGGGATAGAGGTTTTGGTATCTGACATTAACTTGGGGACATTTTCAGTCATTATGGCTTTAAACATTTCTACTGTTCCTTTCTCTTTTTGTTCTCCTGGTACTCATAGTCCCATGACATGTATATTACACATTTTGTAGTTGTCTCACAGTCCTTGGATATTCTGTTCTGATGTTTTCAGTCTTTGATTTCTTTACCATTAAGTTTTGTAGATTTCTATTGAGATATCATCCAGCTCAGAGATTCTTTCCTTAGCCATGTTCAGTCTATTAAAAATGCATTCCTTATTTCTCTTAGTTTTGTCTTTAATCTCTAGAATTTCTCATTGATTCTTCCATTGGATTTCCATTTTTCTGCTTCCATTCCTCATCTGTTCTTATGTGTTTATCTATTAGAGCCCCTAACATATTAATCATAGTTGTTTTGAACTTCTGGTCTGACAATTTCAATATCCCTGCCATTAATAAAAGGCTGAGACCTAATTTTTATTAATACTAAGCCTGAGCCTATGAAGTGTGAACTTCACAAGTGTTTATCAGGTTTTGTTCCTCCCCCTTTAGGTGTGACAGGATGGCTAGAACTGACTAGACTTGGGTATTATTTTCCTCCAGATCAGTTAGGCTCAGATAATATTCCAACATATTCAAGTGTGGTTAACTACTTTCTCCTGAAGGCAGGACTTGTTAAGAAGAAAAGAATGGTCTGGCATGTTTTAAGATGGTTTGTGGAAGCCAGGTCACCAGGCCATCAGCCCCAATCTATTGAACTGTCAGGACATGGACCCCTATACATTTTCACTCTAGGTATGTCTCATTCAAGTCTAAGGGGCCGAAGCACCTTAGAAATCACAGTCAATATTAGTAGGAGCAAGCATCTCAGCAGCAACCTATTAGCAGCAGTCTGTCAGTCTTCGTCTGCTGTAGCTTCTCCTGAGACTATTTATGGAAATGACACACTCCAGGTGTGGAGACTAATAATGTACATTCTCCTGTGTTCTTACATGCTACATAGTCTCATTCTCTTTAACAAGAGACTAATGGTGTTAAATCCCTTCCCCAATCCCTTATTGCCAAAGTATTTCTCGCAGTGCCTCCTACATGGTTTCTTTTCCCTTCCCTTTGCTGGATAAACAAGGGTATTTTTCTCTGATATTTACATGAGAACCTGGTGAAGCTGCTGGAAGTAATTTTCACAAAACCTGGGGAGGTGTCCCCTCGACTTGGTCATCCTGGACTTGGTGTCCCCTCAACATGGTAAACTGTCATAGTTGTCAGCAACAAGCATTCAGCAATTTATCCATTACAATTTAGGCTTTTCTCCAGTGGTACTGGTTCTGTGGCAGTGTCCACTGGTGAGTCCCTGCTCCTGCAAGCTGTGATCCCTACATTTGCCAGTATGTCTCTTCATTCTTGGGGACAGCAATTCTTTTTTCTGTTTTTTTTTTTTTTTTTTTTTTTATTCTTTTTCTTTCCCGTGTCCTCGCCTCACTTATGGGTTCTAGAAAAGGTGCTGGTTTTTCAACCTATTCAGCTTTTTACTTGTTGTTAGGATGGAGTGGCAACTTCTGGTCACATTTCAAATAAAACTGGAAACTGGCTCTTCTCTTATTTTTAACAGGGAGAAATAAACCTCTAATATTTAATTTTTATTTGTGCTTATGTTAAGAAGTTAAACCTCTATTCTCAGATTTTTAAGTTTTTCAATCATCAACACAACAGGGGAAAAAAAAAGGAAAACAAGAATTCCTTTAATACTAAATTATGCAATTAAAGAAGAAAAAACACTCCCTCTTCCCCCATTCCCTCTGCTTTATTCAGAGTCTAGGTCATCTTTCATTTACTGCTAAGATTATTTATTATGCTACCAATTAATTGTTATGAGGTGAGAGAGAGATAATAAATCACCCCTCCTTTTAAAGACATACAGTTTCCCTGAAACAATTTGTCTCTGTTTCTTAAAAGATGCAGTCTTTTAAGTTGCTCCTTTGTGTAAAAGATAGAACATTTCTTTGCCTGAGAACCAGAATTAAGCTTTGCATACTTTCCCAGTCTCTGGAATGGGGCAGGGATAAGTTAAGGGGCCTGGGCTTTGATCATTTGCAGAATGGAAGCCCCGCGACACTTGATGCACATTTAATGGTTTCAACTAAGGATAGTCGAAAACCTCACATTTACCTACTTGATGCTCATTGAAAATTAGGCTTGAAGTTTCTTCAGAAAACTATCAATTATTTGTTGCTGATCAGTCTACCTCTGCTCTAAGATACCTTTCCCTGTCTTAGTGAATCTCCATCATCTGAGTCAAATCTCTGAAGATTACGGATAGTAAGAGAGAATAAAAGGATTTGGGGAAAAATCTTTAGGTTTGGAGCAAACCGTTCAGATATTGCCCCTAAGAATTTCATGTTTATTTGCATACACTTAAATATTTCTAAATTTTCTTTCGGATTGATTGAGTTTATGTCAGGATTTTCACTTTAGGAATGGAGGAAACCTCAACACTTAGAACCCATCCTATTTAATATCCCATTTATAGAGCTGGCTCCTTGTGGTATATTTGATCCTATTACTATTTCCTAGGTCTGTAAATCAAACTCCTACACTTGTGTGAGAACAAAGTTCTAGAAGTGAAAACATTCAGAATTGAATAGAATTAAATAAAATCTTTCTACCTTTTATCACCTACTCCCAGCCCCCAAAAGAAAACCAAGAGGAAAATATCTTATAACTTTGTAGGCACCCGTTTTAGAGCTCAATGAAGATCTTTTCTTCCAAAAGCCCCAAAGTGCCTATAAAAATAATGTTTCTAATCTTCTAGCTCTCCACTATGAGGTGAATGTCACCTCAACAGAGGTTAAGTAGTTGTTTATATTCTAGGCTGCATGTCAAATGCAAACTTTAAAATTCTGCCTAGAATAGAAAAAAAAATAGGGAATCAAAAATGTTTATGATTATTTGACTTTATCTGCCCTGGTATAATTTATAAAAGTTTACTATAAAAAATGAATTTAATCATGTGATAGAAGCACACAGTTAGTAGATGAATGGGCTAATTTTATTATCTAGATTTCAATAAAGCACTTGCTACTGTGTCTCATGAAACCAACTTGGAAAATTAAGTCACATTAGCTCAGATGTGAATATTGTCACAAGGGCTCAATTTTGGTCAAATTCTCATTAAAAAAGAATAATGATCATCATTAATGCATTAAAACTGCAGGAAGATGCCCAGAGCAGTGCCTCAGGAAATGGACATAAGACTGGTTTGAAATAATGTTTTCAGTAATGATACAAAAGTTATAGGAGAGGAAAGATAGGAAGACAGTTTCTCAATAACCTTGATAAAATGTCATTCCTGATAAATGAATCCTTTTGCATTTTAATTTTAACCATACCTTATATTGACACAGGCATAATCAGCAGTCTTCCAGAAAACTCTTGGGCATTTTAAACACCTTTAAATTCTTACTGTGGAAGTAATTTCATATGTAAGTTAAAAATAACTTGTATTAACTTTGAAGTTTGCTCCCTACAGAATGTGTAAACCAGTTTATGTTAACTGTTTTGCACTACCATGTGTGAGATAGCACAACAGGATGAAAATAGCTTCTCTAAGATGTGAGAGGGAGCTGCTGCATTGCATTTTGAAGCACTGGAGAAGCACCTAAATTCGTGTTTATAAGTCCGTTCCTGAGGAGACTCTTAAGGATTTAAACAAGGTACTGTGAATATTTGGGAACTTTACTTAAAAAAAATTTTTGCGTTGGTGTTAGTATATATAATCCTGGAGGCAGAGGGTGAAACTAGATGACGTTTAAAGATTATACATAGACAAGGAGTTATCTTCATCATCATGAAATGACCTAGAGAATACATTCTGAGTTCATCTTATTCTTTGATCAGTCATTTTGGGTCTTAAAAAAAATTAACTAGAAGGTGGTACCATAAGAGCACACTTTTTTTTTTTTTTTTTCTTTCCATCCAAGTTAAAGCAGAGTCCAAAGAGTATGTTTTACTGTTACCTAATGGGTGACCTATATGAATATATAAGCTATTTTTATTTTGAGATTTTTTTTCTTGTATTTATAAAGTTTTTTTATTTTAAAACCAGGAGCTCTAATTTCACATTGTGTTGGATTTTGGGGTGGTGGTGAGGCACAGGCAGCACCTGTGTGTGATGGGGTGAGATGCCAGGAAGGAGGAGTCTATTGGCCTGTCATGAGAAGGACCTGTACTTGACCTGAAGATGGGGACCCTTCCCACTAAGAACTCAAGAAAAGTACTAGAAGAGCCTGGCTTATATTAGCTGTGTGTGTGTGTGTGGGAGGGGTGGAGTGTGGGGGGTGGAGGGGAGGGCTTAACCATAGCTATGCTGCTTGCTTTATATAACTCTACCGAAGGATGATATTGAAGATATTAAGAGTATGGGCATTATGGCAGACCAAAGAATGGTCCCTCCAAATGCCATCACCCTATAGAGAAAGAGGGACTTTGCAGGTGGGATTAAGTTAATGATTTTTGGATGGAGAGGATTATCATGAATTACGTGAGTGGGCCTGAAGTCATTGCAGGTATTGTCCTATAAGAGAGGCAGAGGGAGATTTGACTCTCAGCAGGGGAAAAGACAGTGTGATGGCAAAGGCTGAAAATGGAGTGAAGTGCTTTGGGGAGAGAGAAAGGGGCCAAAAGCCAAAGATAAGAGGATGTTACCAGAAGCTGGAAAAAATCGAGGAAACCGATCTCCTCTTAGAACCTCCAGGAGAAACCAGCCCAGCAGGCATCTCAATTTAAACCCCAGTGAGACATGGGTCAGATATGACCTCCAGAACTCAAAGAGAATATATTTATGTTGTTTTAAGCTACCACTCTGTGGCAATTTGTTATAGCAGCAATAGGAAATGAGTGGGGGCATTACTAACAAGGAAGGCCCCACCAGTGTCATCAAGGCACAGGAGTCAGGATCAATATTGCTACATGTAATGTGAACAAACAGATTCAAGGGCAAGATTTTGGACAACATAAACATGCACATGAAGGTAATTAAAGCTTCTTTTTGTCCATTGGTCTCTACAAAACGAAAAAAAGCATCTAGGGTCCAATGTTAGTACATAAAGTGCATAAAGGAAAATGATCAGAATAAAAAGGACTACCCAGAAAAAGTAGCTGGGATTTGAGTAAAGCCTCTTACATCCAGACAAATATAATATTGAAAATAATGGCAAAGAACTTGGGCTTTTGGGACAAAACCCCTGAAAACTAAGAGTATAAAAGATTTATACAAAAGTCTTTTACACAGATTGGTAGGTTCTTTTATTATCTAGTTTCCTGACCTCAGGTTAACTTTCCTGGGAACAGACAATCATTCTGTAAAACCTGCTATAGAACTGAATCTCTCAGATTCCACTTAAACTCAGTTTCATAAAAGGTGACGTGTCCTTGGGCTGACAGAATTCTTACACTTTTTTGCTTTGCTTTTCTAGCACAGTTCACATGATCAGAATTAAAAAGGAAAACAGGAGGGAAGAGGTAAGGTTCACCTGCTTGGTTGGGGTCAAGACAACTTTCTGCCATCCACACGATGCTGAAAAACAAAATATGGACTTTTCATTTGCTTGCTTGCTATTAATTGGCTGGGGTATGCCAAACCTTGAGACTGTCTGCTTTTATGGAACAAAAGATCACACAGGCATAAAAAAAGTCTGTAAATAAAGTGCTGGCAATAGAATTTCTCCTGGTGAAAAAGGCACATAGAATTTCTCAGGAAATGATTTTAATTCCTAGAGAAAACAACATTCAACTTCTTGATTATTGTATAATTTATTTCAGGGGGGCTTTCACTCTCTTAGGAGTAAAGTGTTTGCTTTCAATGGAAAACAAAAAACCACTAATTAAAACTGCTTCCAAGCAGTGAAATAGTGGAGCAAAGCAAACTGGCAGTAAGTGTTTGGTTTCAGCTGACTAGAGTCATTTCCAAGGACTGCATCCTGGAAAAAGGGAATTGTTTTGCTAAGGACCCCAGCAAGAGAAAGAATAAAATAAAAAATGCAATATTTTCTCACTTTAGCATAAAAGATAATTTTTTTTTGCTCTGAGGGTCCAGAGTAAGTATGGTGCTTATAGGCATGTTAAGGATTTTGGTTTTCACTTGTACAAAAATAAATAGGAAGCTTTTAAAGGGTCCTATGCGGGTTGAGAGTGTAATAGAACTAGATTTGCATTTAGAAAAGGTTCTGATGCCATGTGGAGAATGGATTGGAGAGGGAAAGGGCTGTGAGTAGCTAGTTAAAAAAGTGCTATAGACCAGGCCAGAGATAATGGTATTTTGGGGGCTAAAGGGACAATATTCAAGATGAAAAAAAAAAAAAAAAAAAAAAAAAAAAAAAGTTACCAGAATCTAGAGAGGTGGGGGAAATAATATCAATATTACTTATGAGCGGCTTGAATAAAGATACAC